>CANYCX012535526.1:0-24309 GCA_948193385.1 Breynia disticha f. nivosa | reverse complement strand
GATGGAGATTGTGATGCGATAAGTATAATGCAAATGGTGCATGTAAATGATATATCATTGTGAAAATTGTTGGGCTTTCTTAAGCATGTGGCCCACGAAAATTATGAATAAGCTTGAGATGTTCAAATATGTAATCTTGTTTATTTGCGATTATGAGTGATTGCTTGTATAAAATTGTGGCCTTAGGGCGTGTTGTGGTTATTGTAATGAACTCGTATGAGTTATGATTGATGTGTGATGGTTTATGCCACGAGTTGGTTGGTATGGAAATGAACGTGTGTGAACTATGGTTATTTGTGAACATGGAATATGATTGATAAAGCATATAGGCTTGTATGATCTTGTATGATTTACGAGGAAATGATGAGATTTGTGGATGATTGTGTTATGCCTATGATGATTATGTTTAATTGATTGTTGATGGTTAAAACTTGCAATTTGATTGCTATGTTATGGTATGGAATGGTTTATGAGTGCATGATTGTTTTCATGGAATATGCACATGACATTTATGCATTTGAGGCTCATAAGTGAGCAAATGAAAGAAATAATGGGCTCTTAGTGAGCAAAATGAGGGAGTAGTTATGGCTCTTGGGAGCGTATTACAGGTAGTATCTAACAAATGATACATCGGGGCATTTTGTGTGCAAATTATGGGCACATTGTGTGCAAATTATGGCCAAGTAAAGGCGCAAATTATATGGATTCATTACTTTATAACCGATACTTCTGGCCGACGAGACTCATTTCCAAACGTCAATATTAACACCAAGAAAGGGCACAAATTAAAAATCTAATTGGGATCATGAGTGATCATACTAAGGAATGCATTAGATGACATGCATTCTCCTTCATCATATTGCATATAATGTATTTGCTTGTGTGTTAGTAATGGATGCACTGCTACGTGCTTATGATGTTGATTATTTGGAAAAATGATATAATGATGTATGAGGTGTGTTGACACCATGTTTGTGCTTGGTTATGGATATGTTAATGAATAGAATGTAATGATGCATATGATTATGATTTGTCATGAATATGATGATTTAGTCATGTGTGAATGTTTTGCTATAAACTGTACGTGAAAGGTATGTTGAAGTGGCTAAGAATATTGGTTGGATATGCTCTTGTGGGAGCTTGTTTAGGACATGTTTGAAGGCTTAAGTATTGATAATCATACTTGAATGTGGAATGATGGTAGGAATATGATCATGAGTTGAGTTGTCTTGGTTATTGGAATGCTTGAATGATAATTATGATGAGTATAATTGAGATACTTGTGTGATGTTTCATGAGTTATAGGAGTTGATTGAATATAACTTGGTGTCTTAATTGGATATGGTATGGAGATGTGGAGATTTCTATTGATATGCTTGTTGATGATTGTTAAATGATGAAAAGTGGAATGTATTGTGTTTTAAGGTTTGGTTGTGAAAGAATGATTGTGTATTGAGTTGGTATGTCTAAATGCTAAGTGTATGACTACCACTATGGGCTGAAATTCTGGCTACAAAACGTAGTCACGATCGTGACTACCTTCAGTCACGATTGTGACTACCTTTAGTCACGATTGTGACTGCCATTCTGGATCACCTTTCTGGCTAAACTTCGAGTCCATGACTCTTCCCCAATCACGTTCGTGACTGCAATGCTACCACATTTGGCTAAGTTTGTGAGTCACATTTGTGACCATTTGAGTCACGATCATGGTTCATGTGGACGTGCCAATTTCAGTCGAATGATAGTCAAGTTTGTGACTATCCCTCTGTCCATGTTTTTGTGGTAATTTGTGGGGGTCATGATCGTGGTTGAATCAGTCACGATCATGACTACCAATATGTCCAAAGGTTGGTTGTAATTGTTTATTTTTAAGAATTAAGTTCCTTTGGCCATGGTTGTTGTTCCATTCATGGTTAACCAAATCACTAACGTGATTGTTAAATGATGAAAAGTGGAATGTATTGTGTTTTGAGGTTTGGTTGTGAAAGGATAATTATGTATTGAGTTGGTGTGTCTAAATGCTAAGTGTATGACTGCCACTCTGGGCTGAAATTCTGGCTACAAAACGTAGTCATGATCGTGACTACCTTCAGTCATGATCGTGACTGCCATTCTGGATCACCTTTTTGGCTAAACTTCGAGTCCATGACTCTTCCCCAGTCACGTTCGTGACTGCAATGCTGTCACATTTGGCTAAGTTTGTGAGTCACGTTCGTGGTTCATGTGGACGGGCCAATTTTAGTAGAATGATAGTCACGTTCGTGACTCATTCCAGTCACGTTCGTGACTATCCCTCTGTCCACATTTTTGTGGTAATTTGTAGGAGTCATGATCGTGGTTGAATTTGTCACGATCGTGACTACCAATCTGTCCAAAGGTTGGTTGTAATTGTTTGTTTTTAAGAATTAAGTTCCTTTGGCCATGGTTGCTGTTCCATTCGTGATTAACCAAATCACTAACGTGATTGTACCTTGCCATTCAATAATAGGTATATAAATTGTCAAATTATATGGTTAAGAATGAAGCACCATTAATTTGATATGTACGATTGTTTGAATGACTGTGTAGCGACTTGATTGATTAATATTGACATGTAAAGTTTATGAATATTATATAGATTGGATAAAAAGATGAAAATGAGGAAAAGTGAATTATGGCTATATATTTATATGATGTAGATCATGTATGAGCTTGTTGAATGGTACATGTATGAGTATGGTATTTAGATGAAAATATGACAAATGTTTTGATCGTGAGTAATGGAAAGATTGGATAATAAATGAAACGAATACATGACTTGTGTGTCTATTAAGGTGTTATGAATAAGTTGTTCTGGTTTGAGTGTAAACTCTTAATATGGACATAATATTGGATTAAAGGGGTCGTCGTATAATTGTGGTTGCTATGAGTATGAGCAAATTAAATGTGTGTCATGATTTGATATGTGTTATGCGTGAGAAGTTTTTTAAACTGTATGTGACATGGCAACGATGAGCCATTAGTGAATTTAGGCACGAATACGGTTTCGTGTTCCACGAGCACGCAAGTATTGGCCGAAGGTTCCCCTGTACCTCAGCTTAACAACGCTAGATTTCACTTACTGAGAATTTTTATACACTCACCTTTGTTGTTGCTGAATGTTGTGCAGTTTTACGAGGATTTCTGCGAGCGAGATCAGAGGAGCACTTTTGGAAATAAATGGTTGTAAAATAAACATGGGTTTTCTTTTAAAGGGATTGTAATAAGCATTTTACGTATGGTATATCTAAATCCGTGTGTAAATTTTTTCCTTGATGAGTTTTCTCTCCTTTATTATAAAAAAATATACACATTTTTCAATCAATTAGAAATAATTAGGAATTAATCCATACAAATACGAAGGTCATAATAGTAAGTATAAACACTTACCTCGAACTCCGCGTAGTCGGGCTCGTCGCTCAACCCACTCCAAGGTCGAACCTTACTTCCTATAATATCACCCATCATGCCAACAATGTAAATATATCATTTTGCATATTAATTAAACCGATTAAGACTCAAATTAGGCGAACCCCTAATTATCCTCTTAAAGCAAAACCTAAAATCTCATATTATTACTCATTTTCCGTTTAATTCTCCAGCATATCCACATTTTGTTCATTAAACACATTTTTACACTTAATTTCACATTCTACCCTTTTAATCCTCTCAAATCTCCAACTTCACAAACCCTAGGATCCTAGATCTCTTACAAATCCTAGTTTCTTTTTTTCATTTTACCCTACGCGAGTTCAACAACCTTAAATCTTTCCAAAACATCAATTTTCCCCTAACCCTAACTCAAAATCACAGAAAAATCAACATAAACTTAGAGCTTACCTTACTCTTTCAACGAGAACCATCGACCTCTCTCTCTCTTAAGCAAAACCCACAATACCTTGGGATTTTAGGGTTAGATTTAGTGTTTATGGCCCTTAGAGCGAAAGGTTTTCAAGGTGGAATGGAGGGAAATTCGTGGGGTTGTTTTTAGGGGTTGTTTTTAGGGTTTGTTTCTCTCTCCTAAATGTCTCACGCGGGTCTATTTTTAAAACCCGTCAGGTCAAAACAGTTTTGCAAACAGTTTACCAAAACCGTTTGCCTGGTTGTTTCCAGCTTAAGGAACTTTTGTCCTTATTCAAAATGGTTTTGCAAACGGTTTACAAAAACTGTTTGCTTAATTGTTTCCATTCCAGCACAAAACAATTCGACTCTGGATCCAAAACGGTTTGGGGAATGGTTTTTACAAATCGTTCCCTAATTTGTTTGCCGCTGTTTTCCTACTATATTTCACATATTTTAGGTTAAAATTTTCAAGGCGTTACACCTAGACATGTTTACTTGTATATATGTACAGACAGATGTTTGCATGTTATATGTGTGATATGATTATATGATATATGATAGGATTACATAGAGATATTCAGATGTTAGATTAGATTGAGTTGTATGTTGATAACCATCACTTATGTGTGCTTGACCTAGAGTTTACATTATATGTTATAAGATATATGCTTGATTGATTCAGGTCGATATTTGATTGATATTCAAATATACAGTAGTTGCACACGGGTCATGCCTAACAACACGGGCACCGTGTTGCAGTTAAACAGGGGGCGTGCTAGTAAAATACGGGGTTATGTCTATGGGACGTGTTATACTAACACAGACCGTGTTCCAGATCATCCTCAGGTCGTGCTGTATATTATTACATGTTAAAATGGAGTGTGATTAATAAATAAATAGCAGTAAAATAATATTACACAAAATTTTTTTAAATAATTCAATATTACAAGTTAATGAAAAGGTTGATTACATGATTAATAGGCTAATTAGTTTAGGGTGTTACCTTTTACATTATTGAATTTTATGTTTCTTAACTCATTTACCATGTATAATTTTGTTTGTTGTTGCAGGCGTGTTGTTGAATTGATGCTCAAGTTGATTGAAATGAGAAATATGTGATTATGTTTTCATGCTCTTGTTAAATTTAGTTGCACTTTGTTTATTTTAATTATGAGTGCGAGACATAAGCTATTGTATGTGTATGTAGTATATGGTTGAAACCCTTCCTTGCTTGCTGAGAAACATACCGAAAAAGTTGATAAAGTCAATAAATAATTAGAATTGTTTCTTAGATTAATAGGAATATATTTTGAAAAAATAAATAATTTGAGTCTCAAAAAGTCAAATGGTATGCCAGAACAAAGCAGAAGTCTCTTAGTATCTTTTGTAAATAAAAACAACGATGTGAAAAAAATTAAATTTTGAATATTTTGTAATTAAATATTATAATGTAGGTATAAATGTAATCAACCCAGCCATAAAACCTAAAAATGTTTTAAAATTCAAACCTCAAATCCTAAACGCCAAATCCAAACGCTTGAACCCTAAACTAAAAAAAAAACAGTGAACAAAAGTGTCAAGTTATAAATATTATATCAAACCCTAAGAACCCTAACATAAAACACTAAACCTTAGACATGTGAAACCCTAAGCCCAAAAAATTATTGGTGCAAGTCCTAACTTCAATATATTGTATATGTGACTTCTATTTTTAGTTCTTAAAACATCTATCTACTGTACCTATAGGTTAATATTTATATATTTAATTTATATTCATCAATAAACCACTCTTTTTAAAACTTTTCCAATATTAAATATTTATTAATCATTTATTATCTTATTAATAATATCTACTTTATTTTATATATATTCTATTCAATATTATCTTTACTCTTCTTTCATCTTTAACACGCTCACAAACACGGACTCGTGTAGGTATAAAATTTCTTACAATATCACCGGTGTTATTGTTTACCCACTACCTGTGGTGAATTCCATGCCTCCCATAGTGTTATACATCTCCATTCTAATGAAAATTACACAAAACATTTTTGCCCGTGCTGAGTTTCCACTGCTTGTGTCAAATGGTCGTGTTGTGTAAATTAAGCATAAGATTGATTATATGGTCTAATACATGGCCCAAGTTAATGCGCATGTTAACAAAGCATTAGTGTAATTTATATAAAATATACAACAATTATATAAACATTCTAACAATCTCTAAGAGAATTTATACATATTATAACAACTAGATTGTTGTTAACATCATTTATAACCAAAGCACACAAGTGTCATATGTAAGTAATGAACACCTATCTAATAACTAAACATATCATAAGTGAGAGAGATAAGTCTTTCAAAGCAACAACTGTCCAACCTGTGATATACATGAAAGTGAGTTAAGAATTCCAGTTATGTCCACAATCCTGTGTTTGAAAACAAAATGCAATTTAATGAGTTGCATACTGAATAAGTATATCTATCATAACATAAGCTCAACGTACGCATGTAATCTTTATGCTTTAATACTCCATTACATATTGTTAGTGTGAGCAATAAGTCCAATACAGTTGTGTCACATAAATTTTCATATCATTATGAGAGAGTAATAAAGATAAGACAACACATTCTATCTATCTAAATTATTGTACATTAGAATAGATCAAATGATCCAAGATGTTAGTCTTGTTTAATTATCAGCGTAAGACACTTGATAGTGATTCATGTGAACATCAAAGCAAAACATATAAATATCCTTAGTTAATCATTGACAATTGGAATTACAATGAATTAAAAATAGTATATGTTTTTATGAGATAATTGTGTTTCACCAATCATAGAACATAAAGTAGATACATTGTAGAGAGGATGTTTTGGATTGATGCAATCAAATAAAAATGTTGCATGGTTAAAAAAAGACATAAACATTTTCATAAGTTGTGCTTATATTGGAATCCTAAAACCATAAGTCTTTATGAGTATTGGATAGATTTTAATATACTTTGACATATGTCTAACATAGTCTTTAACTAGGTTGCAAATACGAATATGATTGACAAAATTACAATTCATGCTAAAGTGACATTAAAGAAGTGAATGGATTGCCTCTCAAAAGAGAGATGATATTATTGACCACTTGATATGTTAATTGAGTAGTGTTTGATTAAACTTAGATTTATTAATAGTCTAAGTCAATAATCTATTCATTTCACTATTATAAATAAAATCAAGAAAGTGACAGTACAAAATAGGACAACAAAAAGACTTTATCTTATTTTTTAGACAATGAAATCATTTAGATGATGTTGGATAAAGATTGTATTAAATTAAGACAAAGGTGAGAGAAAAATGAGGAGATGAGGATAAGCCTTTATCTTGTTTTGTAAGAAGATAGGAAAGATAAAGATAAAATCAAAATTCTCTCTAACCTCCTCCACATTTTTTTCTTGCTATTCAGTGGGGATTAAGATGGTTTTAATTTTATTTTAAAATACAATTAGAGTCCTAATATAATAGGCCATATGGCCACCAATCATTAAAAGGATAAAAATTATTTTAAAACCCTAGTTTTTGACTCTTTCTTGCTCCTCTCACTACTTGGCCGAATTTCTCCAACAAGAAATCAAGAAATTGATTTCTATTGGATCAATGGTGATCAAAATTAAGATCCTCATTGTGTTTTTATAATGTGTAAAATGATGAAATTGATAAAGATTAATTTCAGGCTGATTTGATCAGTGGGGAGATTGTTGAAGAGATGAATCGATTGCTAAGGATGAAAAACTGCACTAATCTAACATATGTTAGGTTACACTTGTAACATACGTTAATGTGCTTATGATCACAATCAGAGCGAGACAGAGATATCACGTTCAAAATGAGTATACTACCATGAAGGTGAATGAAGAATATGAAACCTAGAATGAGAATGAAGAATATGAAACCTAGAATGAGAATGAAGATGAACGAAGAATGTGAAACCCAAAATAGACTGTAACGTATGTTACATTGGAGAATTAACATACGTTGACATATTGTGGTTCAAAAAAAGGCATTTTATTTCTATCCACAGACAAGAGGGATGCTCGGATCATTTTATACGAACAAAAGCAGAGAATATAACACATGCAAGTTTGAATAAACTCCAACGGTCATTTGAGGAAAAAGAGCACATTACTCGACTAAAATGGGGTTTTAGTCGACCAAATCTAAAGGGGATTGACACAAGAAATCTCACGATGAGTCTTATATAGTGAGACATTACTTAGAGATAAAATTCAAATGTTTACATGATGAACAAGTGTTTTCATTGACCATAGAGAGTTGTTAGTGAACCCAAATGAGTAGAGAAGTTTTAGATCGAGTATAGAAGAATTTTGGAAATGTTTTAGTCAACCAAAAGATATGTTTAGTTGACCAAGCCATGTACAGGTCAAGTTGGTCGACCAGAGCAAATATTACTAGAGTAAATTGGGTGAAAAGTTCAAAAACAAATTCTGGAATGGATGTGAAGCATTATTACTCGACTAGAACAACATGTTAGTAGAGTAAAGTTGTTCCATAACTCAACGGCTATATTTTCAAGAGTTCTAAGAGTGAGAAAAAGGTGTCTAACGGTCATTTCCTTAAGAGGTGGTATTTAAACCTTCTTCAACTTCAAAAACCATAGAGAGAAATGTAGGGAAACATTAAGAAAACACTTACTTGCCTCAAATCATTCATCTTGAGATAAAATATCCTTGTGCCTAATAGTCTTGTTCTTAAAAAAACCTAGGGTTGTTTTTAAAACCTTGTGTAAGCTGTAAATTTCTCACTTAGCTTTAAAGCAAAGTTGTAAAATTCACACTTAGCTTTACATTGTAGTTAGAGTTCTGACTTAGCTAGAAAGTGAATGTAAAGAGTTCTCACTTAGCTAGAAAGTGATTGTGTAAAGAGTTCTCATTGATCTAGAAAGTGACAATTAGTGAAGTGGTTAAAACCCTTAGTAAGGGTACTAGGGTAGTGAAGGTAGGCCGGTTATGCCAAAAAACTCTAAAATCTTTGTGTTCTTTTTGCTTGTTTAAATTCTCACCAAGTGTTTATATAAATTTTGCAAAGAAGTCAAAAAAAGTACATTCACGATTCCCTTCTCGTGCATCCAACAATTTATTCATATTCTCTTCAAGAAAATAAGAGAATAAAGGGTTGATCACATCATCCAAACACGCCAGAGCTTTCAAATGCGGTTCTGTCATCTAATTGACTGAAACAAAGTGAATTCACTAAAACCTTTCGTGCTAGGACACTTTCTTTTGATTCGTGTGTAAATTTTATAGAGGGACTACACATGGAGTCCTAAGAAGGTGTCTTGAAGGTAGTCTTGAGATAATTAAGGCTGTAGTTACTTGTTAGAAGCTCATACATATTTTTCCATCACTCAAACTAGGTAAAGATCGAATCTTTATATCAAAGTTTCAATTTTTTTATTAGCTAGTCTTGTAAATTATGCCATAATATGTTGTTAGAATTAGTTCTTGGTGTAATCTTGGTTGATTCTACATGTTTCTTAATTTTTTTTCGTTGCCTTTAATGTTTTAGACATGTAGAAAACCCAACATAGTGTTGACCTATTTGATAGACATGGTTTCAAATTCTATAAAAATTAATTCGAGTCATCAATATATATTCTCTATAAATTATATACAAACATTCACATCATTACTACTAATAATGAAGACAATTTAAGTAAATAAAACCTCTAAGCTTCACTTCATTTTGTGATAACACACCCATACATATTATTTACCCTTACACCTTCTTTTTTTGCTTCCTTTTTCAGATATTTTCCCATTATCTATAAAATCCCTATCCAGCTACCCGAAAAATGCAAAAAAACATAAAATCTATCCAAAACTACAAATACATTATTTATTTATGTGCATATTGTTATGACATTCATTGGCATTTAAAACAAAAGAAAAGTAAAGCAAAAGATAAAAATTAACTAAAGAAAAGCTTAGGGACTAAATTGAAAAGAAAGAGGAAAAAATGGAAAAAGCTTATGATCTTTCCTTTATTAAATACCACTTCTGCAGATTTCTCTCATAATTAAACACTTATAAACACCTCTCAACTCCATGAAACCTTCCCTTTTTGCTCTAACAAAGAATTAATAGGATTTGTGATGATTTGGATTGAAAAAAGCAGGGTTTTGTCTTGTCCATCATTGACCCACCAATTATCTGCAATTTTCAACAGTAATTTTTGAATTTTAAAAATTACTTCCTGAATGATTATTCCTTCAAAATTTTATTTCATTCACTTCATTTTTTTCTTAGAATTTGTAAAAATAATATCTAAAATGATTGAAATTGATAATAGGAGTAAGAATTTTTTAGATTTAGTGCCCTATTTCTTGTAAGAAAAATTTTTATGCTTCTTATTTTAGATGTTCATTTTATAAGATGAATTACAAGACAAACCATGTTAAATTAGAAACTAAATAAGTTAGTGAATGTTTGACACAAAAATGACTTAATTTTCTTCCCTACTTTAGAAGATATGCTCGAAATGGTAAAGTATGATAGAAAAGAGAAGAAAAATTAGATTTAAGATTTAGATTGACAGGTAGAAATTTTATAATTTCAACAAATTGAGTCTTGTGAGGTTCCAATCATAGAGGTCAAGCTTAAGATGTCTAGTATTCATGAAAAATATGGAAAAATTTTAAAAGTAATGTTAAATATGATTTTTCAAATTTTGAGTAAAATATGATAGAAAATAAATAAAACTAACAAAAAAAGTTGAGACATTTAAAAGGTGTTAGAGACAAAATTTAATAGCAGTCTAGAATACTTTTAGTATATATATATATATATATATAACATTCTCATCCTGAAATCACATAATTAATGTTATAAGTAAAATGTTTAAGAAAAACAAGAAATTATCTGATAAAATGAAGAAAACAAATGATTAGAAACAAGTTTGAGTAAGATTGATAGAAGGTTGATGGAAGGTTGATGTTAAATAACTAAGGAATAAGAGGAAGATAAGAAATAGATAAGAACAAGTGGTGGAGGGGAAAGAACGCATGGTGGGCACGACCACGGGTACTCCACGCCCACCACGTGTAGTTCTCTGATTGTGGCAAGAAAAGATATAAGTTTATTACACGCAAGAAAGAAGCAGAACATTCGAGACAAAACAAAATTGAGGGAGAGGAAGGAAAGAGAGAAAGATAAAGTTCTAGAGAGAGATTTGAGTGAGAGACAGAGGAATTGAGTGAGGGAACAGATTCGAGTTATCGAATCACTCGTAATCTTAAGCCGAGAATCCATTGGTATAGTCGAATCAGGTAAAATTCAAAGTTTATTGTAACTTTTTACGAGTTTTCTTATTGAAATATTTATAGAATTGATTTAGAATTGATTGAAACAAAGCAATTAACGATGAAAGAGAAGATAGCAAAGTGTGAGGGTTAAGTTTAGGGTTTGCAAAAATTGAGAAGTAAGCGTAATGAATTCATTAGGGCATGCATTATATTTATTGTTATATTGGATCTTATAGAAAGATTCATATATGTTTTATATAGGACGAAGGGCCAGACGGTCGGGGAAGGACCAGAGGACGCAGAGGTCCAAGTATTTCAGTTGACAGGTGAGTAGTCTAACTCACTTTAAATAAGAATTTATATAAGAATTATATAATTGAATAAGCAATAGTAATTAATTGAATTGCGATTTGCGAATGTTATTGAATTGTGAATGATTGCAAATTGATGAGCATGAATATGAATAAAATGATAATATATGCGTATAAATGAGAAATGTAAATGAGCTGGCATACATGGAATTGGATACATAATTGAAATGAAACAGGCACGCAATATGCAAAACGAAAATGCAAATAGGTACGTTATGTTTCACACTATGCAATCGTATGTTGCGATGTACAATATATGTGAATATGATATGAATGGTGATGATATGGTGTTGATACAGTGAGGTGTGATTTGGTGATATATGATCGATCAGACCTAGAAGGGTTTATACTGTAGACGGGGAATCCTTTTTATAGGATCATTTCTGTAGAGGGGGTTTATATAGTATACTATTATGACACTGTATATATATACGATTACGTTGCATGATAAACATACGAACATACAAAAGTATCATTACTTGATTTACGGAATAAATACCAGTAAATGTGTATGGTTTATAAATGGTTTATTATATTGTGTTTATTTGTTATTATCAATAATGGACATATATGATTAAATGATATCTTGGTTATTTTAATGATTATTCACTGAGTCCGCAACTCATGCAACTGCGATTTTTATTACAGGAACGAGTAGAGAGCAGAGATAGAGGTTTAAATTTGACAGGTGGGTCAACCTTTACTCTTGGACTATTTTCTCTCTCCTCATCAGAGCTGGGCCTAGGAGTTTGTGTATTGTTGCATGTTTTGCTTGTTCATATGACATGTTTGGTTAACAGATTGCTACGAATGTTTGGTTGTTGATATTGTTATATATATATATAAGTTTCTTGTTGTGTGAGACTGATATGAATGTTTAAGGTGTATGTTGATAGATATAAGTTAATATTTGCTTGAGAACTGTTGTTATGTTCAGATTGTTGTATAGAATTGCAATATATAAATATGGTTATATCCAGGTTACACCTGTTATATACCAATTCTACTTTAAGTATGAATTTTACATTTTCCAGAATAATGGGCGTATTAAGTTAACCTAAAGCTTAGTCTATGGATATATTAACTAATACGATCGATAATCTAATCATACAATAGAATAACTATAAACTGTTATACAATATAAATATATATTGATTAAAGAAAATAGGATGATGGTTAATGATAGTGAATTATATAAGAGTGTCAGAAAGTTTTTAAATTTATACGTAAGAAAGATGGTATTATTATGTTAATCTATATGATTACTACGGTAATAAGATAGGATGTTTTATTTTGGTATCAGAGCAGGGATATGATCCCTGGATATGTTTTTTATATGTGATTTTTGGTTGCATGTGCATTATGTGAAATGTGTGTTTAATTGGTCTTATTTTGTTTTATAGATATGTCAAAGCCCAGATGTCCTACTGAGTGAGAGGGAGTAGTTGACCCTACTGTACAGTTATCACACGCAGGATCTAGAGATACAAAGTATGATCCTTACTATCCGCAGTATGGACCAGCTTATCCTTATCCACCACCCCCACCTTACTATCTTATGTACAGAGATCCACCTCTGATAGATTATTAGATTAGAACTAGAAACTTTAAGGAATTGAAGAAATTGTGAGTTGTAGAGTTGAGGGGTAATACGGATCCACGGCTGGCACAGGAGTGGTTGGTTCAGATTATTAGAGTTTTTGAGATGATGCAGGCTAGTACGAAGGACAAGTTAGAGTTTGCAGTATCATTATTGTAGGCTGATGCATATGAATGGTGGAATATAGTTCCCTATTCTTTGGAGTTTCTACAAGTTATAGCTTGGGAGGATTTTTCACGAGATTTTACGAAGAAATACTTACCGAAGGTGTATCTGAACGCAAAAAGAAAAGCATTTTTAGCTCTGAAGCAGGAGAAGATGACTGTAGCTGAGTACGAGTTACAGTTTACCCAGCTGTCACATTTTGCTGTGAGCTATATCTCGACTGATAGGGATAAATGTAAGTTATTTGAGGATGGCCTAAACAAGAAAATTTGCAAACAAATCAATAAAATAAAAACGAGCGAGTATACGGTATTGAGGGATGCAGCTATTAGAGATGAGGAACTACTTAAAGTTAAAGATGATGATGAAGAGGAAAATAAATAGAAGAGAGCATCCACTTTAGTAGAGTCTAACAGACCGGGAAAGAGCGCTGAGTTTACCCTTGCTCGTACTAGATTCTGAGGATTTATTGCAGGCTGATCACGACCATTTTCTTATTCATCTTATCATGGTAGAGGATCTGGACGGGGAGAATAGGGTAGCTCGGCGACACTATCAGGACTTGCTAGACTTGTTTGTCCATATTGTCAGAGGATACATTCCGGTGAGTGTCCGGAGAAAGGAGGGACATTTTGCGAGAGCTTGTCCTGAGAGAGGAGTCAGAGGACAGATAGTGAGAGATTTTTCTCAGACACAGTTTGTTGTACATAGTAATGATCCGATGGTTTCCAGCAGTGGTACTCGAGGACAGGGTAGAGGAATTGCTTGTACTCCAGCGTCTGGCCGAGGCAGAGGAGCCTTTGGTAATCAGACTGAGGGACATGCTAAGTTTTTGCAATGTCTTGACAGGAGGCATCAGATTCTCCCGAGGTTATCACAGGTGAGTTGTGTTTATTTGGTGTTTCTGCTCATGCATTGATAGCTCATGGCTCTACACATTCATTTGTTAACCCTAGAATAATACATGTAGTGAAAGTTAAACCTGAAATAGTGACACAGAGCCTAAGAGTTCATATTCCACTAGGCGAAATGATGTGGGTACATACAGTATACAGGAATTGTAAAATACAGATACAAAGTACAGAATTGACAGTTCATTTAATTTTATTAGATTGACAGAGTTTGATCTAATTTTGGGTATGGATTGATTAGCTCATCATCGGGCTAAAGTAGACTGTTATACGAAAGAAGTGATCATTAAACCTATAGAACAAAATACAATAATATTTTCTTGAAACAGGAAGATTGTGCCTAGTTGTCTAATATCTACTATTCAAGCCTTTAAGTTGATCTAAGATGGATGTGAAACTTACCTGGCATATATAGCTGATAAAATAACAACGTATGAAAACATTAAAGGAATGCCAATAGTAGATTAGTTTTCTGACGTATTTCCACAGGATATCTCAGGATTACCTCCTGATAGAGAGACAAAGTTTACTATTGAGTTGATTCTTGGTACGGCATCCAAATCCATATAGCCGTACAGAATGGCACCATCTATTATGAGTTTTTAGTTAGTACATTTAGCTTAAATAATGCTCCAGCAGCATTTATGGAACTGATGAACAACATATTCCAGTCCTTACTTGATTAGCTTGTGATTGTATTCATAGATGATATACTAATCTACTCGAAGAATATCAATGAACATAATGAACATTTGTGAATAATCTTGCAAAGTTTACGAGAAAAACAGTTGTATGCAAAACTTAGCAAATGTGAGTTTTGGTTAGATCACGTAGTCTTCTTAGGACGTGATATTCGGATAGGGAATATCAGTAGATCCAAAAAAATTGAAGCAGTAGTGAATTGGGAACCTCCTAAGAGAGTTACAGAGATACATAGTTTCCTAAGTATGCCAGGTTACTGTTGTAGATTTGTGGAGGGGTTCTCAATTATAACTACAATTCTAACATGACTACTGAGAAAGAATATTTCTATCCAGTGGAATGATCAATGTCAGCAAAGTTTTAATGAATTGAAATACCGACTAACCATAGCTCCAGTCCTTACGATTCCTTCGAGTACTGGAGGATTTGTCATTTATAGTGATGCTTCATATCAACGACTTGGATGCGTATTGATGCAAAACGGGAAATTGATAGCATATGCCTCTAGACAACTCCGACCACATGAAACCAATTATCCAGTACATGATTTAGAGCTTGACATAGTGGTATTTGCTCTAAAGATCTAGATACATTATCTGTATGGCGAAACATTTCAAATTTTTACAGATCATAAAAGTCTGAAATACTTGATGACCCAAAAAGAACTTAACAGGCGACAAAGAATATGGTTAGAGTTGTTGAAAGACTATGATTGCACAATTGAATATCATCACGACAAAACCGAATGTGGTTACAGATGCACTAAGTAGAAATTCAAGTGTTATTATCTCTAGCTTACAATTAACACGTATGATCGATTTGATAGCTTTACGAAGCTTGAATGCAAATTTAGAACTAACTAAATTGAGAGTGTTAATAGCAAAATTAATGGTTTGACCAATGTTGTTAAGAAAGATACAAGCAGCACAAAAACAAGATGAAGAGTACATAGGGTGGTAGAACAGATTGATCAGGATAATGAGACCCCATTTTAATTGGTTGATGAGTTATTGATGATTGGATCTAGAGTATGTGTACCTGATACCGATGACATTTGACAGGAGATACTGGACGAGGCTCATAATGCTCAATTTGCTATGCATCCAGGAATGACAAAAATGTACAATACTCTGAAACAGCACTATTGATGGCCTAATATGATAAAGGAAGTAGCTAAATTTGTATCCAAATTTCTCGTATGTCAACAGGTTAAGGCTGAACATCAAGCACTGACAGGAAAACTTCAGCCATTATCAATACCAGTATGGAAGTGGGAACGAATAACTATGGATTTTGTATTGGAATTACCACACACACAATTGGGTAAAGATGTAGTTTGGGTGATTGTAGATAGACTGACCAAAACTGTACATTTCTTACCGATCAAAATTGGAATCTCTTTAGAGGAGTTGGCAGAGTTGTATATACGAGAGATAGTCCGATTACATGGTACTCTTGTTTCTATAGTATTAGATAGAGATCCCAGGTTTACTTCTAGATTTTGGCAAACATTACAGAGTGCACTGGGTACAAAATTGAATTTCAGTACTGCTTTCCATCTGCAAACTGATGGACAGACAAAGATACAGACATTAGAGGAGATGATATCTTGTGTTCTGGAGTTTTAGGACTCTTGGGATTGGTACATACCATTGATGGAATTTTCTTACAACAATTAATATCATAGTAGCATTGATATGGCATCGTATGAAGCTCTATATGGACGAAAGTGTAGAAGTCTAATTTACTGGGACAAGGAAGGGGAAAAAATATTTGAAGGGCTAAACTTGTGCAAGAAACAGTTGAAAAGGTTGAGCTAATCAAAAGTAAACTAAAAGCTACACAAGATAAACAGAAAAGTTATCACGATCAGCATAAGAGAGAAACAGAATATGAAGTTGAAAAAAGGTGTTTCTGAAAGTTTTGCCCTGGAAAGGAGTAATGAGAATTGGAAATAAAGGAAAATTAAGTCCCAGATACGTTGGACCATATGAGATTATATAGAAGATTGGTCCTTTAGCCTACAAACACTCTTTACCTGTAGAGTTAGCGCAGATTCACGATGTTTTTTATGTGAGTGTGCTCAGGAGATATAGATTGGATCCTATCCATGTTATACTAGAATCAAAAGCACAAATTTCAAAAAACCTAACCTACAAAGAAGAACCTATATAGATTGTGAATCTTGGAACAAAACAACTAAGAACCAAATAAATTCCAATGGTTAAAGTTATCTGGAAACATTAAATCTAGAAGAAGAAACATGGAAAACAGAGGATATAATGAAAAAAAGAATATCCACAAGTCTTCATAGGTATATTTTATCTATAATGAGTAATTGCATTTGCATATAGAAATACATAAGATTAGATGTCGGTAAAAGAATACAGAAATGAATTTCAAGGATGGAATTCTTTAAGGGGGAAGATTTATAACATCCTCATCTCAAAATCACATAATTAATGTTATAAGTAAAATGTTTAAGAAAAATAAGAAATTATCCGTTAAAATGAAGAAAACAAATGATTAGAAACAAGTTTGAGGAAGATTGATATGAGGTTGATAAAAGGTTGATGTTAACTAACTAAGGAATAAGAGGAAGATATAAGTTCTCTAATTCAAGCAAAAAAAGATATAAGTTTATTTCACGCGAGAAAGAAGCAGAACATTCCAGACAAAGTAAAAGAGAGGGAGAGGAAGGAAAGAGAGAGATTGAGAGAGTTAAGGTTCTAGAGAGAGATTTGAGTGAGAGATAGAGGAACTGAGTGAGGGTGCAGATTCGAGTTATCGAATCACTTGTAATCTTGAGGTGGGAATCCATTGGTATAGTCAAATTAGATAAAATCCAAAGTTTATTGTAACTTTTTATGAGTTTTCTTATTAAAATAATTATAGAATTGACTTAGAATTGAGTGAAACTGAGCAATTAACAATGAAAGAGAAGATAGGAAAGTGTTAGGGTTAAGTTTAGGGTTTGCAAAAATTGAGAAGTACGCAGAGGTCAGGGCATGCATTATACTTATTGTTATATTGGATCTTAGGGAAAGATTCATATATGTTTATTATAAGACGACAGACTAGACGGTCAGGGCAGAACCAGAGTACGCAGAGGTCTGAGTATTTCAGTCGACAAGTGAGTAGTCTAACTCACTTTAAATACAAATTTATATAAGAATTATATAATTAAATACGCAATAGTAATTAATTGAATTGCAATTTGCAAATGTAATTGGATTGTGAATGATTGCAAATGGATGAATATGAATATGAATGAAATGATAATATATGCATATAAACAGGTACGTTATGTTTCACACTATGTGATTTTATGTTGCAATGTATGATATACGTGAATATGATATGAATGGTGATGATATGGTGTTGATATGGTGAGGTGAGATTTGGTGATATATGATCGATCATACGTAGAAGGGTTTATACTGTAGAGGGAGATCCTTTTTATAGGATCATTTCTGTAGAGGGGGTTTATACAGTATACTATTATGATACTGTATATATATAAGATTACTTTGCATGATAAACAGACGAACATACAGAAGTATCATTACTTAATTTACAGAATAAATACCAGTAAATGTGTGTGGTTTATTATAATGCATTTATTTATTATTATCAATAATAGACATATATGATTGAATGATATATTGGTTATTTTAATGACTATTCACTGAGCCCCCAACTCACTCAACTACGATTTTTGTTTCAGGATCGAGTAGAGAGCAGAGATAGAGGTTTAAACTTGACAGGTGGGTCGACAGCTACTCTCAAACTATTTTCTCTCTCCTCATCAAAGTTGGGCCTAGGAGTTTGTGTGTTGTTTCATGTTTTGCTTGTTCATATGACATGTTTGGTTAACAAATTGCTACGAATGCTTGGTTGTTGATATTGTTGTTATATATTTATATATGTATATATATGAGGTTCATACCATGTGAGACTGATATGAATGCTTGAGGTGTATTTTGATAGATATAAGTTGATATTTGCTTGAGAACTGTTGTTATGTTGAGATTGTTGTACAGGATTGCAATATATAAATATGGTTATATCTAGGTTATAGCCGTTATATACCAGTTTTACTTTATGTATGAACTTTATATTTTCCAGAATAACAGGGCGTATTAAGTTAACATAAAGCTTAATCCATGGATATGTTAACTAATACGATCGATAATGTGATCATATAACGGAATAACTGTAAACTGTTATACGGTATAAGTATATATATTGATTAAAGAAAATAGGATAATGGTTAATGATAGTGAATTATATAAGAGTGTCAGAAATTTTTTAAATTTATACATAAGAAAGATGATATTATTATGTTAATCTATATGATTGACACGATAAAAAGATAGGATGTTTTCATAGAATAATAACATATTCAAAATTTAAAACAATTTGACTTAAAATCAAAGAGTTATGATAGTTTAAAGTTATTTTAAAACACAAAAAAATGCATTCATGGAATTTCATACATTCATTACCATTTCTCATTAATTAGCATTTGTACTTTGGTGATACGGTCAAGAATAACCATTGAAAGTGTGAAAAGGAAATGGATGTCAACAATTTCGTGTGATGTGGGGAACGAACAACAAATAAGGAAAATCAAAAAACTTCCAGTTTATTTAGAACTCTCATTTATTCCGATACTCTTATTAGTTTTAGAACCCTCATTTACCCATGACTCTTAGTTATTTTGTCCACTTAGAACTTTTTTTGCTACGTTTAATCGAGATTTTAGAGCATTATTTATTAATTTACTTATTTTCCATGGAAATAAGGTACCTAATGAATAATATATATTTTGTTTAGTCCAATCTCACAATTGTGATTTGGTCGAGAACATTGCTTAGTTCTCATACTTTTCATTGTGTTAGGTGGTATCAGAGCCTTAAATCTCACAAGTCTCATTCTTCTAACAATGGCACAAAACTTGAATGATGTAGATCAATGGGGATTACTAACTGTGTGGGATTCCATCTAACACATTGAACAATAACTAGCCACCCTCACAAACTAATTCCAATAGGAGCTACTAGTGAACCATTAAGTAGCCAACGATCGTGAAAATTGGGAAGTTGCCCCAGTATGAAGGCCACAAATGGAATACCAAGATAACTATAGCGACCAATGAAGAGGAGAAGCTAATGGTTCGTAGACATCCACCACTAGAGAGAAGAAGAAGTGAGTTTAAACTGAAAGTTGTTGTACCAACATTTAATAGAGACCTTGATATCGAGGCTTTTCTGGACTGGCTAGAAGAAGTAGAAAAATTCTTTGAATATGATAAAATTGCAGAGGAGCAAAAAGTTAAACTGGTTGCTTATCATCTTAAGGGTGAAGCAGCAATGTGATGATCTCAACTGAAATAGACAAGAAGGCGAGAAGGAAGACATCTTGTGATGACTTAGAGACGAATGAGATATTTCTTACTAGGTCGTTTCTTATCCCCTGATTATGAACAATATTTATTCAATGCATATTACATCTGTTCGCAGGGAAATAGAAGCCTCTATGAATACACCGTCGAATTTCTAAGGTTGTTAGTTTCCAACAATTTAGGTAAAAGCAAACAACAACGAGCCGCACGATATTTACGGGACTAGAAGCCATCCATCCGAAACAAAATTGGGATCCAAACTATTCTAAGTGTCCACAAAGCTCAGAACTTAGCCATGGGAGCTCATCTTTGGCTTAATAAGAAGCCAAAAGAAGATTGCCGATGGAACTCCAATGAGGAGAGGATGGAAGACAGAAGGGAAGAACCAACAGAGTCTAGTCGTTCATGACAAAAAAAGTTGCATGATAGTGGCAATGTGAAGAATAATAGTAAAGAACCTCAGGTCTATTATAAATCAAACAATCTTTATGCTAAGCCCGCACCATTTAAATATTTCAGATGTGGTAAACCCGGTCATCGCTCCAACGAGTGCCCAAAGAGAAAGGCTCTTCACATTGTTGCACATCTCAAAGATGAGCTGGAAGAGGAAGTGTGTGCACCTGAGGGTGATGATGAATATGATAAAGATGGAGGAGAAGAAAGATTTGTATGAATGATCCAGAGGGTGTCGAGTATAATGAATGAAATCAAAGACATCATACCAATGAATTGCCATCCATGGGAGATAAGTAGCACTACATCGACTTTTGGTTAGGGTGCATTGATTTTCACTCGAGGTCGAGTTTTTTAGAAGTGGGTGAGAATGATGCAGTCAAGAAAAACAATTCAAAGTATGAAAAGGAAATGGATGTCAACAATGTCGTGTGATGGGTTGGGCAACAAACGATAACTAAATAAAATTAGAGAACTTCTAGTTTATTTAGAACTCTCATTTACTCTAAGACTCTTATTAATTTTAGAACTCTCATTTACCCATGACTCTTAGTTATTTAGTCCACTTAGAACTTTTGTTGCTATGTTTAGTTGAGATTTCATTTACTTCTTTATCGTGGAAATAAGGCACCTAATGAATAATATATCTTTTGTTTAGTCCAATCTCACAATTGTGATTTGGTTGAGAACATTGTTTATCTCTCATACTTTACACTGTGTCATTTGGTCTAAACATGCATAATCTTTAATAGGACATTTGGAGACTACTCAGGAGAGAGAAAAGGATCAAGATAATATTGAGTACCTTAGCTAGCTAGGTGAGTATAATGAGTATAACCAGAGGAATTGAATTCCTTGATTTGTACTTATTATCACCTAAATAAAAGATAAATGATTTATATGATTGATTATGTAACATTTCCATCCTAAAGTCATATAATTAATAAAATAATTAAAATGATTAATAAAATTAAGAATTTATTTGACAAATTAAAGAAAATGAGGGGTTAATTATGAGTCAATTAATGGTTGATAGCAAGTATATATAAAAGTACATGTTGTGGACCACGGGGGTAGCCACCACAACGTGTACTATATTATACGTCGTGGCCATAAAATACGTGTTGTGGCAGCTACCACACGTATTTCATGGTGACAACGTGTAGTTATCTAAATTCAGCCAAGAAAAATGCTTAGTGGTCACTGCAACGTATAGTGTAGAGTGATCACGCGTACTTTTCTTATGTGGCATTTTAATAGTGAATTATAAATTGAAGCTTGACATGGATTAAGGGAAGCAACAAGGTTGGAAATGGATGCATGACAAGAATCAATGGAAACAGATTATAAAAAGGGGAAGGATAGGTAGAGAAAGTTCATAATTAAGCTGAGAAAAGAAAAGAAACAAAGAGGAAAAGAAGGAAAACAAAGGAGAGTTAGCGAGAGAGAAAACAAAGGAGGGTGAGCGAGAGATAAAAAATAGAGAATGTACATAGTAAAATAATTCGAAGGAAATACTGAATATATGATCCAGGAAAATAGAGGTAAGAATGATTATTGAGTTTTCAATATGGATTCCTATAATTATATGGATATTTGTGTTTTGAAGATATTTTTAATTATGGTATTGGAATTTATTCGGTGATTTTATTGGATATTTATAGTAGGATCAGAGTTTCGAAGAGCTAGGATAGTACGAACACACGAGTGAGTAATCTAGACTCACTTTTAAATATAGTTATATGTGTGATCGCCTAAAGAAAAGATAATTAGAGGACATGCCTTGTTGATTATCCGAATAGTTAGAAGAAATGAATTATATGTGAATTGTTAGAATTGCCATCGTCTAGATATTGTTGATATGTTAAGGACATAGATTAGATTGTGAATTATTTGAGAAATCCCAGTAAATATTCCTAAAAAAGAAAGTTATGATAAACGTGAAATTTAACCATATAGATAAAATTTTGGCGACCACGTGAACTCCAAACTTTGGAGTCCACATGGACAGACGCTAAAAATTTAGAGTCAAGCGTTTTAATGTCCAATTTTAGCGTCCAAAAATTGGACGCTAATTTCACTTAGTGTCCAGATTTTGCAATTATTGGACTCTAAATGCTCGATTTTTTGTAGTGTACGATTACCAGTTTACACACAAGTTCATATGAAAATGTGATAGATAACACATGCACATGATTGTACGCAGTCACAGGACTTCACAGATTATATATATATACACATGATACACGATAGACAGTTTGATGATGAGAAATGACATATGGTGCTTGATATAGTCAGAGGTGATTGTAGGAGACGGGAGTATAGTATATTAAAGGAGACGAGAGTATAATATATTATTGGAGACGGGAGTACAGTTTATTAGTGGAGACGGGAGTACATTAGTTTAAAGGAAACGAATAATATTGCACAGTATTTCACAATATAACACAGCACAATATAGTATAGAACTATATACAATGATACATTGTTATATATGTATGGAATAACACAAAGCACAAGATGGAAGTACGACTTAAAGATAATAATACTTAATATAAGAATTAAATATGTAAGTATATATATTTGGATGATAAAAATATCAGTTATGATATACGTGCACTCACGTATATAGTTAGAATTATAATTCTTAATAACATGATAATTAATATAGATGATTACTCACTGAGCCTGCAACTCATCAACTGTGATCGTATATTATGTCTTAGCACTCAATAGTAGATAAAGATTTTCTAAAGAGAAACCAGTAGGTGGGACAACTGCATTTTCTTTACTACTCTCTCTGTGGACAGACTTGGCTAGTGATATAGATAGTTATTTAAGTGTTATGTGTGTTTTTGTTATCTTATCTTTTATGACAGAACATATGTTGTATATATTTTATAATATGATATAAATATGTGTGTTTTATTTTAAGTTGATACTTTATTGATTCTAATGATTCAACAGTTGAAAAAGAATGTGGTAGCATAATATAGGGTCGTGTCCATGGGACGTATTAAACTAACACGAGTCTTGTTATAAAGCAAGCCATAGGTCGGGCTACTTATTAGTATATGCATACATGCTAAATAATTTTATATGTTTTCCAAAAAAAATACGTTAATTATTTTAGGGTGTTTTAGATTATGATCAATTATGATTGATATTATATGTACAGTGACTCAATGGATTGATAGAAAATTACTAGAGTGTGATTTTTTGATGTGCTGTGGAGGTTGCACCATTGCCATGATTGCATTTAGTTGAAGTATTTTTCTAATCAATGAATTATTTGCAATTGTTGTCCACTTGTTTTTAATAGTTTATTTGATGTTTGGTATAATAATAATTGTGGAACTCATTTTTAAATACCTGTTTTCGTGATAAACAATATATATTATAGAAATGATATAAAAATCAAATCTAAAATCAGATGAGAGAGAGAATTTAAAAGATATATACACGCTATTTCAAAAAACTCGACCCAAACCTGTTTTCATTCGTAAAACAAAACACTAGCGGAA
>CANYCX012535508.1:0-10569 GCA_948193385.1 Breynia disticha f. nivosa | reverse complement strand
CATCCACATTTTAGTTTAAAATCGAGAAATCTTACCTCTTCCCAAAATACCAAAACCTAGGCTGAAAAGGGATGGATTTGAGGCTCGATTCGCTGTTAATCCGCTGCTAGGATGATGTTTGTTGGTAGGTTTGATGTTGGGAAGGCTTAGGAATGGTGGAGGGTTGTTGGGAGAGTGTTTGGGTGGTTTTTGGCTCGGTTTGAAATGTTTCTCGGACATTTAATGACATGTCCAGACCTCCGCTAACGTATGCTAAGTGTAAATTAACGTATGCCAACAAAATGCAGGTTTTGGAATTTCAGGATGAATAACGTATGCCAACCTATGGAGTAACATACGTTATTTTTAAATAACGTATGTTAGCATGCCCATGCTGACATACATTATTTCTCTCAGCCTACCATATTTTAGCATTTTTCAATCTCTCTCTATTCCAAACATACACATCCTTATGCAACTATGCTTCCTACTTATAATAAACATTATCTCAACTTAATTAACATCAATTGACATTGAATTAAACCTCATTCAACACCTAAACATAATACCATAACAAACTTAATTCATCATCTCATTTTAGTGTCATTCCGCTCTTTTACCAACGATGCACAACTAAAATGAATCACATAACTTTCAAGGCCATTCAATTAGCTTTAAAACCTTTCACTTTCATCCAATTTTACATTATTTCATCATTCGTATTTCCATTCAAAGATATAGGTATTAATCACTTTGGTTTCTACCTCGCTTTCACAACTTTCTCGGCACATGCGAGAAATCAAACAACATGTATACACTTATTTCATTCTTATTCATCATTATTATTTTAAATTTAAATAAACTAATTTTTGGGGCATTACAACACACATGTGTGGATAAGCTGATTATAAAAATAATCTTATAAAATGATAACACGGCTTAATAAACAACCTGTATTGAGTACTTAATTAATTCTAATTAGTATAATTGTCATAATAAACAAATCTTCAAGAGAAATTATAAACATAACACCATAATTCAACCAATTATCAACCATTTAACTATATCACATATAATTTTATTCTAATTTATTTTATTAATCACCAAAAAAGTAATTCATATAAATTTTATGAATAAAACTTAACAATTTAATAACTATTCTTACCTCTACTCTCCTATGGACATTTACACAGTATTTCTGGCTAAATTCCTCAATCTCTCTCTCACCCTCGTTCCCTTTCATCTCTTCCTCTCACTTTTGCTTTTCATTCTTTTTTTGACAATTTATGTGTGAAAATTATGTTATATACATTTTTACCTGATCAACACGGCCATGTCGAAAACCCGTGTTGAATATGGATATTCCACCAGCTGCTTGTATTTCCAACATTTTCTACATATTCAATAGTGAAACATGATTATGTCATGAATAGCATGGCCTCTGTTGATAACACAACCTACACACATCATTGTTAAACAACACGTTCGCATCAAATGACACACTCGACATGTTGACCATTTCATTAACATGTTTTTCCTGTTTAACAATCTTCTTATATATATGTGTGTGTGTGTGCACACACACACACAGAGACACATATATATATACATACAGACACACACACACACACACACACATATATATATATATATATATATATATATATATATATAATTACATCTACATTAAAAAATTATATAAATTAAATATTAGATACAAATGTAATATCACATTTTTTTACTTTAAAGACTAATTTAATTATCTATCTTTAATTATAATAGCATGTGTATTATTTTCACAAAAACGTGGCAATTTTTTAGGATGGTATGTGGATTGATAACCTCCTCATTTCTACACCTGTCTCAAACTATTTCCATTCACAATCAACTTTCTAATATAACCACAATGACCAAACATGTTCTCACCACCCATCAGTACTCTAACCCTCCACATGGACTATTTTCGTTTGGATATAGATATCGGTGATATTTACATCGGAGTGATATCTAAATATTTCATGATAAAGAATAACTCAAAATAAAAAAATAATAATAAGATTATTTCTGTAAATTTATTTTGTATATAATATAACACAATTTATTTTATAAAACCTTCTTAATATTTATTTTTAAATAAAAATATAATCATTTTCATAGAAAAATAGTCTTCACTATAACTTCTTGTCAATATGAACTAATTTTCAATAATTTCATTTATGAATTAACTTGATTGAAAAATTAAATAAAATTATCAGTTAAATTTTTATTTTAAAAATAATTATAATAATTTTTATAAAAAATTAAATTTCATTAAAAAGATATTCTTGAAAAATCACTTACTACTCTTGACTTATATCATTCAGAGTTAATATTTATACTTTTATAACACCAAATGAATTTTGATTGTATCACTTATATATGATGACTATATTCAAAATTTTTATAGTACCAAATGTAATTTCAAAATTAAAAAAATAAATTATAAAAACTATGAAAATGAATAAAATATTAATTACAAATGTAGTTGCTCGTACCTTGTGTTTTTTTAATTATTTAAAAAATATTGCATGATTTTTTGTGTAAAAAAATTATTAATAATTATAGTAACTACGATAAAAATATATTTTTTTAATTATAGCACAAAATAATACAAGTAATATTTTATCTTGTTTAATATTTTTTGCAATAACGATATATTTAAATTAATTTAAAGACGCAATATTAATTGTGTTTCCATTACAAAATAATAATTTAAAAATATAACCACAAAACTTGAAAGAAATATAATAAAACACATATTATATGGCATAATTAACGAATAATTATACATAAATAAAATGAATAGAGATTTCTGACCTCGTAATTTGTTTCACATCAGCAAAAGAGTATTATTACCACATTGCGAGTGATCCAAATCTATAGACAATAAGACGTCGAGAATCAAACAGCTTTTTACCCCCAAAAACTACACCTGAAAAATCTGATCTTCCTAATTTGAGAGTGAGAAAATAAATGTCACTTTCTTTCGCAAGATGTGAGAAGTGAAATCTGTTAGTGTGTGTTAAAATGAGGGAGAAATGGTTCTATTCGTGGGGCAGAGAAGACTAGGTTACTTAGGTAGGAATCCATCTAATCATTTTTCCCAAAATAACTCTCGATTTCTAATGGGACTAGCATTTTCATGCTCGGGCACTTCCCATTAATTGCCTAGGACTGACACACTGATGATAAGTCATGTTAGTGTAATTCCTTGCCTCAATACATTGTATGTACCTTTTATTGTTGAGTAATAAAATTATGAGACATTGTTTTATCAATTCATGTAATGACCTATATGTTATGTGTATGATAAAGCTATCCAAGAATGTTGATTAAGCACTTGAGGTATCAAGGTTGAGGAGGACCTTGATAGTAGAACCTGGAAGTTATGAGATTAACATTCTAAATATCCCTTGTCACTTGTTTATATGGAAATGAAAATGAAATAAGACTAGTATGTACTTTGTAGCTGATTTTGTTCTACGATTCACAGATATGATATATATAACAAAGTTCATAGATACAATGTAGGTTATTATATTTGGAGAGTGATCACTATTTACAATGTCAAATATCTATCCTTAGACTAAAAATCACTATGTCTTTTATTGTGATTTTTAGTGTACTTTGACATACGCCTAACGTAACCATAAAAGGTTGAGAAGTATGAGTATGATTGGGTATGCTAAGGATTACAAGTGAAAGTTTGAGTGAAGTGAAGGGATCAACCCTCTCATGAAAATGAAAGAAGATATCTCAGGCTACTTGATAGACAAGATTGGGAAGAGTGTAGCTTCACCCGAATGGAATGATAAGGTCATTCATTCGAACTTATCAATTTTGTCATAGAGATCAACAAAGTGATTTAGCACTAAATAAGGATGTTTGGGACATTTCTTATGCTAATCATGTTATCAAAGGTCAAGAAATGTATTTGAACTGTAGTAGGGTTGTGACACCGCTCGCCAGCTATTTAATTTTGGATGATCATAATGTCTTATTAGAGACCGCCTATGATTTATGAATTAATAAATTCCTTATCATTATTAATAGTCCTAGAGATTTTACATGGACAACAAAAAACCAAAAAAAGTATTTTTTAAATTTTACCTTAGGTCAAAAATTCGACATCAGGCTGGTTGGGTATTTGGGTCAATTTTGGTAATTTGGCCTAAGAAGGATGAAAAACATAATTTATCATTTCTCACATGATTTTAAGACAAAGATTATTTCATAAATATGATGTCTTAAATTAAGAAAAATGAGAGGATAATGTGGAGAAATAAAAGGAAGGATATTTATCCCTTTGGATAAGATAAAATAGAGCGATAAAAGGAGAATAAAATCTCCTAATTTTTCTCCAAATATTCGGCTAAGATAAGGTTAAAAGAGAGGATATTTATTTTGAAAAATAAAATTTTAATCTACTTAGAATTTTGGTTGGGTTTTTAAAAATAAAGAAGATAAATTTTAAAACCCTAAGTCACTTATACATATACATGACGTCTCTCTCTCTCCTCTCTCTATTGGCTGTAACTTTTCAAGAATAATCAAGAAGTTGATTCTTTTGGTTTTTCTCCAAGAAAATGTGGAATCCAAGGGCTGATAATAGGCTTTGATCATTTTGGTGTCATTCGATTCACAAGTTCTTCATCCGGATTGACAATAAAGAGATGATTTGTAAACCCTTGTGCTAGTAAAACATCATATAATAATTAACCTATAATTATGTACGTAACCTTATAATTAAACTTTTTCATACATTGCTCTGATACCAAAATAAAACGTCCTATAATTATTAATATGTAATCATGTATTTAACTATATTAATACGGAAGCATTTTACAAATTGTCTGGCTGTAGAGAGAGGAAGTGCTGAGGAGCTGCAGCTGACCCGCTTACTGGACTATCATTTGTACCTATTCCTGAAACAAAACCGCAGTTGCCTAAGTTGCGGGCTTAGTGAGTAATCATCTATTTAATTAATCTCTTTTTATATCTTAATTTGTTTCCTTGATTCACCCTTTTCATTATATACGTGAGGACACATATATCATATCATCTGTATACTTTCTCTAAATGTAGTGTTCATCTCATGTGTTCTGTATTCTTTACACTTATTATCTTATGCGCTTGTGAACATGTGAACTAGTGAGCATGTGAACTGTGAACTATGTTGCTATACTGAACTGTGACTATACTTCCATCTCTATTTATATCTTTCATCTCTGTTATACTCCCGTCTCCAATCATCACCATTACCTATCACCGCCTTTAACTATGTCACCACAACTATCCTGTGTATCATATGTCTGTGTAAACATGTGACTGTGATTTTATGTGACTGTGCAATCATATGCATGTGTTTTCTGTAATCATTACATATGTTCTGTCACGTGATTGTGATTAGGTGATCATGTGACAATGTGATTCATCATATGACTACAAAATCATATGTATGTGTTCATTCACGTGTTCTTTTATCAATTAATTGTATTTATGGAAATACGATTATCTGTGAATTATCTCTTTATTATTCGTATTTATGAAAATACGATCATCTGTAAATTCAGTGAAGTCATGAAAGATCATAGACTTCCTTTGATATATATGTTCTTCTGTATATTCTTATTTCATTATTTTCATCTTTATAATTTAATTACTTATATGTGCTTCCTTAGGATTTTATCTTAGGGTTTCATCTAACAAACATAATAATCAAACCTAGAAATTAAACATGTAAATCATCTACCAACAATAACCACACGCTAGCAATTCTAAGCAGTCATATAACTTAATTTAAAATTAAGTCTAGATTACTCACCCGTAAATCTGTATTTTCTAAACTCCTCCAAGCTCCGATCCTGATTTCGATATCCAATAAAATCATCCTTTATAATCTTTGATATTGTATCCCTTATGATCGGTATGTCTTTTCCATCACAAATTCTCTTTCTCTCTCCTAAACCCTAAATCTCTCTTTCTCCCATATTTCTCTCTCTTCATTCCTTGGCTTTCTTTTTTCCCAGCTCTCAATTTTCCTCTGTTTTAACCTTTGAACATTCACCTGCTTCCTTTCCTTTTTATAAACGAAACATTTCATCCTTGTCATGCTTCAATTCCTGAGGAAATCCAATTTTCTTCCACTTTTAACATACTACACGTGGTGGTATTGAAGTACAGGGGGTCGTGCCCACCCCTTGTACTTTTCGGCCACCGCTTGTACTTTTGTACCACCACTTGTACTTTTTTGCCACCCCTTGTACTTTCATAAAACTACACGTTATCATATTAAACTACATGGGGTAGTGCCCACTCCTTGTACTTTAATTCCACCCCTTGTACTTTAATTCCACCCCCTGTACTTTTAATTTCTCTGAAACCAATTCCTTATTTACAGCTAACCTTAATCAATTATAAATCAACCCATATTAAACCTCTGCTATCTTTAATTTATCGACTAAATTATCAATTTAATTAATTATTTTAATTATTTCTTAATCTTAGGACTTAAGGATGAGGATGTTACAGCTAGTACACAGTTTTGTTGATCTATGAGTTAATTTTGTAAAGGAAATACATGTGTGGTTCTTGGAAAGGTGTCTTGAAGGTTGCCTCGGAGTATTTTGAGGTAGTATTTACTATTTCCATTCACACATAATTAGCCAAAGGAGACAACAAGGTAAAGATTCAAGCTTTCATTAAAGTTTTGATTTTTATAAACTATTCTTCAACTTATTGTCAGTAATGTTGTTGATCACGATTTTGGTGAGATCCTAGGACATCTTCTAAATGTTTTTCTTTGTGTTTTCTGCTTCCATAGGTCTTTAAACGTGTAGAAAACCCAACGATGATATCAGAGCGGCCACTGTAATGTATTAACACATATTTGACCTAATTTGTGAGCTAGTTTGAATCAAATGTTGGCTGTATGGTATGATTAGTAAATTAGGGTTTAAAATTGACTTAATAAATTAGTTTTTGTGTTAATTTTAATCCTATTCATCGCTGGTCACGTGTAGGCATGTGTTTTATTTCATAAAATGCAAAACTAGGTACATAATTTGTTGTGTTAAGACTATTTTAAGATAGTTTAGATCAAATATGCCTAAAATTGATTTTAATAAATTAGGAGGGGCTGAAATAAGTCATACATGTATTTTAATTGTTATTTTTACTTTTCATAATGTTTAATTAGTGGCCTAATCATAAAAATTCCAAACTAGGCGCCTTCGAGAGAGAGAAGTATTGACCTAGTTGAACTAGTTTAATTCTTAAAGACCTAAAATGAATTTTGTAATAAATTTAGGGACTAAATTCAAATTAACCAGTCAAAAATTTTGTTTATGAAATTTTATTTAAGCATCTATTTCTATACTTAAATGCATTCATGTAGATTTTACACTTATTTTTGTTTTATGTGTAAAATGGTAAAAGAAAAATTGAATCATTGTATTTTTGGCACAAAATAAATTGGTGTTGTCTTGTAGGCTTGAGTGCATTCATTCAAGGAATGATATTGGAAGCCCATCACTAAGTTTAAACTCAAGGAGTACAAAGGCACGATTTCTCTTAACGGCTTGAGCTTAAAACTTAAAATTGGATTTGCTATGTTTAACGTTGCATTTCATCTTATTTGAGCATGTGGGCCTTGGGCCAGATGGGTATTGGGAAATTTGTTTGTTGAATGGTTTGCATAGTGTATTCATGGGCCTGGTTTTGGCTTGTAAGGGCCTTGTGAGCCTATTTTATTAAAGGGTTTGTAAAGGCATGGTGAGTCTATTTTCTTAGCTTAGGTTCTTAGCATAGAATTAGTATAGAATGGAGGCCCAACCCAGAAGGAAGGAAGTCGAGATTTGGAGTCAAACAAGAAAAAATGTCACTGAAACCAAATGCAGCCGAGTGTAAGCCCAATGCGGTTCCTAAGCCTCATCCTTTGGACTTATGTCACCATTGCTTCAAGAAGGGCCATTGGGAGAGACATTATCCAAAGTTATTAGGAGAGAAGAACAATAAAGTTGTTGATGGAGCATCTATTTGAGGTATCTACTGTAATTAAAATGATTACTGAAACTAATAATTTAGTTGATAAATTAAAGAAACTAGAGGTTTAATACGAGTTGATCTATAATTGATGAAGGTTTCATGTAAAGGAGGAACGGTTGTAGAGAAATTAAAAGTACAAGGGGTGGAAGTAAAGTTCAAGGAGTGGGTACTACCCCCTGTAATTCAATATTATAATGTGTAGTTTTCTAAAAGTACAAGGGGTGGCCAAAAAGTACAAGGGGTGGCAAAAAATTACAAGGCATGGGCACGACCGTGCATACGTTTCAACGACCGCGTGTACTTTCATGATCTATTGAAAAATTGGAATGCTTCGAAAATTAAAGCATGACAAGGCTCAATTTCATTTATAAAAAGGAAAGAAGGAGGTGAAAGGTTCAAAAGCTGAGAAAATGAGCGAGAGAGAGAGGGAGTTAAGAGAAAATGGAAATAGAGAAATAGACAGAGATTAAGAAAAATGAGCTAGGAATTGAGCTGGAGATTCGTAATCGATCGTGGAATCGAGCAGGGAATCGATTACTATAATCGATACTGGAAAAGCACGACATGAACGGTAAGAAAACTATATCGTATTTTTGGGTATAATATATTTTTAAGATTTATATTTATAGAGGATATCGTAATGGCTATATAGGAAGTCGATTGATTTAACGGGACAGGATAGAAGGCTAGAGGAGTTCTGAAAAAATACAGAATTACAGGTGAGTAATCCAGACTCAATTTTGATTAAGTTTTGTTGTGTGAACACTTAAATAAAAGATAATTAAACTGGAATTCCATGACGCTTGTGAATGAATATTAGTGGATATAGATTTATATGGACTGTTAGAATTGTTAGCGTGTGAGAAATTATTGTTGAGACGTGCAGGGGTTGCACATAGGCTATGAGGATGATAGTTGAAGAGTTTTGTTTGTTGATTGATTTATAATTTGAGTTTGAATAAAGCATACACATAAATCACCAAAAAATAAATAAAATTATATATGGAAATTGGAACCACGTGCATATGGTTGATTGATATGTTGTGATAGAAATAGCACAGTTATAGGTGAAATTCCTTTAAAGATAAAAAGAAAATATGATAAGTATTTTATAAGAAATAAATTAAGATAAGATATGTTTAATGAGGTTCATGACCTTGTACTCCTAAAAAATATAAGAGTATGCCCAACAACTACAGTTAATAGTTTTGTATATAATTTTATAAAGATACGCGATTGAATAATCACACAAAAATATGAAACGAAAGAAAAGAGAAAATATGGAACATGAGAATGTATTCATATATACATTCGAATTATGAACATGTACATGGAATAAAGAATGAAATGTGAATAGGTACATGAATGTTGTTTATGTGTGCATATATACAGTTATACAACTTTGGCTGTACAAGACACCAGAGCTGATCACTGCTTCGGCTGTACAGGACAATAGCTTTGGCTGTACAGGATCACAACTTTGGCTATACAGGTTTACAGTTTTAGCTGTATAGGATTGCATGATTTTTATAAATGAAAGTTCATGATACGAATACAATTTCAATCACATATGACATTATTCATATATAACGGAATAGTAAATGACTACAGAATACAAATACAACATAGTAGAATTAATTAAAGAAAATGAGTCTTAACATGAATTTCAATTTACTTAGTCAGTCTTATTATAAAGTGATAATTAATCATAGATGATTACTCATTGAGCCCGCAACTCATACAACTCTGATTTGTGTTTCAGGAACAGGTGGTAAATGAAAGATCATAGTGACATGCCAGCAAGTAGGTCAGCTGTTGCGCCTCAGCACTTCCTCTCTCTACAATCAAACATGAATATATGTACAGTTATATGTACAGATAATTATTGCATGATATGTGTGTTGTTATGATTATATGAAAGATTTTTATAGATGATATGAAATGATTATCATATGAAATCAAATAAACAGGTATGATTTATAATAGGTTAACAATTGGTTGATGATAGGGATACAATAGTTGCATATAAACCATTCCTGAAAAACATGAGTTATGTATTGCAGATGAACATGAATGTAGTAGTATAATATGGGGCCATGCCCATGGGACATATTACACTAACACAATCTATGTTCTATACCGAGATACAAGCCAGACTGTATACTATTATACTTATATCTGATGTATGATATTTCTAAAAGTATTTTCATAGGAAATTTTTTTAAGTATTCTTCATATTAGGTAAAATAAAAGTTACTCACATGATTAAATATGTGATAAGTATAGGATGTTTTATCTATGTTATAGAAATAAATCTCTCTATTTTTACATCATGGATATTGTGTTAGTGTAAGCTCTAGGATCTAGGCAAGCTCTAGAAGGGGGGGGTTGAATAGAGCTTGTATGAATATGGCAGATTTTTGCGGAATGAAAACAATCAACAAAGAAGACAAGTGATTTAGAGTGGTTCGGATCAAACACCTACTCCACTACCTAAGCTCCCAC
>CANYCX012535432.1:0-11855 GCA_948193385.1 Breynia disticha f. nivosa | reverse complement strand
GTTGTCAAGTTGCCATCTGTTTATATAAACACATGGATGGAGCATCTCAAATTAACCATAAAAATAGGACAAAAAATGGTATTGTTATATGAAGGTGGTGGTGAAGAAATATGTATAAAAAAGGATAAAGAGTGTTTCTTGCTCCTTAAAATTGGAGAGTCAAACAAATTCTTTATTTTATATTTAGAGATAAAAAGTCATATAAAGAATGCATTGGAGATATATTTTCTTATTAAACTCTCTATTATAACTAATAACTTTAAAACAAAGAGAGTATTGGAGATGCTCTTATAGTCTGAATTTATATTTAATTTCGTATTTACCAATCATACTTTTTCTCTCCTTTTTGTCATGATAAAAAATATAAAATAGCATGAAATAGACATCATCAACATAGTAGCATAGCAATAACGACCATATTGTCATAAACATAAAAACAAAGTGCAAATAAGAAAATTTTCTACAATAAAAATCAAAATCATATTATGAAATCTCAATCCTAAACGGTGAAAAAATTATTACTTTGATGGAAAATAAGAAAAATTTAGGTGTGCTACTATTATAATAATTAAAATTTCAAACAATTGCTATTACTGAAGATTGAACTATGAAAAAACAACCATACAAAATATTACCACTACTAACTACTTCACGTAATATCTTACAGTGTTCTCAAATTTCATACTACAGAAGCCAATCCTGTAAAACTGGATTCAAATGTAAAATCCCAAAAATAAGTTTTTTTTTTAAAAAAAAAAAAAAGAAAAAACACCCTCGATCAAAATGATGGAACTAGACACAGAAAAATCTCACTAAGCACGTTACAATTGTGCAAAATATAACAAAACGCCCGCCAAACCCACTCGAATGCTCATGCCATTTAACGAATTAGCTCTTACCCTTAAATCCGCCAGCTCTTGCATAATGAATTCCCGGTTCCACCTCTTAATCCATCCAAGATGGGTGGATCCGCTGTATAAATCAAATTACAAGTGTATATTTATCTTCACATATCTGCCAATCCCCGCTAATTATTGCAACAAACCTGCTAGTAAAGCACCGGCATCGTTCATGGCTGGCGGCGGACTAGTTGGTTGTGCTACCGGAGGAGTTGGTGGTGCTGGTGCATGAGCACGCGGTGCAGTAGTAGGAATACTAATTAGTTGTTCCTTAATGAACTCCTTCAGCCTGCACAGTAAAAAGTTATAATATAGAGGTGCAATAACAATGGCGAGGTTAGAGCATATATGATCAGAGTTGGGATCTAAGATACATACTCGAACGTTAAAGTTGGATCCCCTGATGCAACTGTCATTCGCAGCTGAGTTCTATCCGCCGGATCCGTTTCAGTTCTAACCTGAAATATTACAATAACATGAAGTTCGTCAAACAGCTGGCATTGACAAATTTTTCTTACAAACAAGTAATCGTAAAGATTGCTATCACTTGCTTCTTGACTGCATCTAAAATGTAACTTTAGTTTATGAAGGTGGAACCTAATCCCATAATCTGCAAACTGAGAGCCAAAATTACGCTTACGGATAATAAGCTTTAATTTATAAATGACACTAAATTAGAAAATATGTTCCAACAATATAACCAACTTATTTATAGAATTTCATGCAAATGTGTCGAATGAGAGCAGCAATCAGAAGTGAGTTCAAATACAAGTAAAGTTCCAAAATTTTTTAAGTTGTCGCTTCAGAAAGCTACAAGACAAGTTCCACAGGAGAAAGGCACGAGTTGCTTATTCCAAAAATTTATAGTAAAAAATGTGAAGTGCGATCCAAATAAACAAAAAAAATCGTATCATACCAAGCAAAGCATAGGCCGTGTACTCTCAGAGTAGAAGGTCGTACTTGCTACAAGGTTATTAGGATTTGGGTCCTGAAACAGAAATTTACAGAGTTCAACACAAATTCAATAAGAATCTACTGGTGCAACAGAGCAAACGATTCATTTTGACTTACAAGCCCAGGACAAACTGTCAAACGGAAACTATTAAACAGGTTTGCCATTTCAACAAGAGGTAACGGCCTAACTCCTCTAACCTGTGTAATAGGACAAGTAGAATATATAGTTAGCACAAAAGCTTCATGTAGGAGCAGAGCCCTTTAAATGAGAGAAAACTAACCAAAACTTCACAATAGCCAATAAATCAAAAACCAAAAGGTTGACCGTTCACATATTAATCGCAATCTTCCTATCATGAATGAAATAATAAATTATTATACTACTTCAAATTCGAGCTCAGGAAATTCAAATGTTTCTTACATTTAAATTTCCATGGCACTTGGCAGCGATGTAATTTTGCAACTAACATAATTCTGAACAAAATACTTGAAGTACTGTAATTAAATTTAAGTGATTAAGTTTTACACGAAAATCAAGTCATTTGAAAAATTAATTCTACTGGTTATCAAATGTTTTTACATTTAGATTTCCATGGCAGCGATGTAAATTTGCAACTAACATAATTCTGAACAAAATACTTGAAGCACTGTGATTAAATTTAAAGTGCTCAAGTTTTACATGAAAATCAAGTCATTTGAAAGGTTAAGTCTAGTAGTTATCAATATAAAAACATATCCAGACAGTTTCAATCAATAGGAAAAAATTAATTTTCTAATCAGGAGATTTATGCAATGTAGATAATGAGGCAGGTAGTCATACCACTTCTTGAAGCTTCAGAGGTGGCCCTGTGAGTGATCTCCACTGAGGGAAAAACTCTTCAGCAGACACTGATATTGTCTGAAGAAATTTATTCATGACAGCTGGAAGGCGAAGCTTGACACTGACCTGCAAAAATACACAAAAAATTTCATTTTATAAACATAAAATTACTTCCATCAAGCCAGATATGATACATGAATTCCATTTATTAATTACCATGTTGGTACCAAACTTGTAGGAGAAGTCGAGGACTGCAACATCTCTGCTGGGCCGGAGATTCACAACTTCAAGAGGGCACTGGACCTGTACAACAAGAAAAGAATGGAGATATCATTTATATAGAAATCAGCAAGGATAAATCAGCTATGATCATAAGGTTAACCACAACTCCAGTTCTTTCACCTGTGCCCGAGGAGGAATTGTTTCCGGTACTAGTGAGAGCTCCATCTTCAAATGTGCAGGAGGTAATATTAGAGCCTGAACTGAAACAAGGGGAGCAGTATTCTTGTTTCCCAAGAAAAGAACAAGACGCCCATGATGTCCCCGCCATTCTCCTTTAATACCAATCTACAGAAGATGTAAAAGTAATGGGATCAATTCAGGGGTAAGCATTGAAACCTTATAAGAGCAAAGCTTTAAAAGCAGCATCTGGAGCTGGCTCTGAAAGTAGAGAAACCAATTCTAAATCAACTACTGCAATTGAGGCAAGAATAAATTTAGAGCAGAAAGAAACATACTTGGATGTTTGGATCCTCGTATAAAACACCACTATCCTTTAAGCATAAAGCATAAAATCTCTCATTGATATTTCCAATCGGCTGCAGTGATAAAAAATGTCAATCAACTGAAGGATCACATACAATATGGCAAGTAAACTGCTATCATAGAATATGGCAAGTAAACTGCTTGCAACAAGTAGACTTATGTCACTATGAGAACAGTGAAATGCTGAAACTACTTAAAGTTGAACTTAAAGACCATACAATTGAGGAAAAATGATCAGGAAATTCATCATAGCTAGTGGCAAAAAAGCCCCACACTGTTTATTGTTCGTTTTCTTTTTCTCATCTTCCACCAGGTAAATGGGATAAACATCAGTATATTCCAATCTGCATCTTCTCCAGTCGAGTTAATATTTTGACAAATTCTAACCCCCTATTTATCGCATCTCTCAAAGCTATTGCGATGAGAATTGAAGAAATTTGGTAATAAAAATGGTTCCTGCTCAAAACAGAAAGTAAAAGAAAATTTTGCTTTACCACAAAATCGCAATATAAGTACCTGAACAGCATTTGCCTGCTCTCCAACTGGTACAATAGCTGCGCCATCAGCAGCACTAGGAACACTACCTGTTCCAGTCATTGCTGGTTCTAATTGAGAAGAGGCTCCAGGAGGACCTTCAATAGCCAATAGATCACCAATAAGATCTGCTGAAGGGTTCTCAGGCTCTACTTTGGTTAACGTGCCATTTGCCTGGTTCAGTTCGTCCACTGAAGTCTGCTCCTGAAAAAATGGAGAACACAAATTTTCAAATCAGTCAAAACAACTTGAAATTCTGCAAAGAACTCAAAAAAATTGACCATGGGATGAACTAACCACATCGTCACTTGTGCCAGTCACCTTTACCAGACTAAGAGGACCAACAAATAAAGGTGCTGCTGGTGTCCCATTAGCAGGGCGTTGATCAGTCACAACCAAAGCACTAGACATTTGCTGCTGGGCACGCAATTTTATAGCACTTTGTTCCGCGGTATCAACTTCAGCATCTTCAGCTTTCTTAATTAGTGCAGACTGAAATTTAAAGCCAGCATTTGCATCAGAATCTCTTACAAAAGCACTGATTATTCACCAAGTGAATACATAAATATACTAATGAAAGTGTGTTACACATACTTGACGCTCAGGAAATTTAGGCATTTCAGCAAATATGTCCATTAAAGCTGCACCTTTCCTACTCAACGCAAAGTACTCGCAAGCCCTTTGTTGTATCTCAGCATCAATGCAACTATCATACCTAGAAGAATTTAAAACTGAAGTAAACATCAAAGAAATGGGCCGGCAAACAACATAGAAAAGAGGAGGAAAGGAAATCTCACTTGTTGAATATTGCCCAGATTTGGTTTTGTAGCTCTGTATCAGGTGGTTGTGTGTGCATCAAAATCTTCGCATATGTTGAAAGAAGAATTGGAATAGTAGAAGTTCTGCATACACATTAAATGCTCTGATATAGCAGGTGTCAGGACTAAATAAAATGAATGAGTTCAAGTGTTCTTACGATACAGTGGGAAGCTTTTCATGAATGATGCTAAATATTTCCTTTGGACTACATCCAGGCCTTCTGGCTAAAAGGTGGCTGTACTCTCCAAGAATGTAAGTACTAACCTGATGCATGAACATAATTATCAGGATTAAACTATCAATTTTTAGTTCCAGCAACTTTTCTCCCATTATTAATAATGACCCAAAAACTGCAGACATGTATTAAAGACGAACCTTCACCATTGTCTCATGTAAAGCAGGCTTGTCGAGGTAATCTCTAGCTTTTGCAGCTGCATAAGGCTGATCAAAGTTTCAAATCAGATAATTTATTGGAAACATTTCTATTAGACTTAATGTCAGCATATATCAATATTCTGAATACCTGCAAGTCTTCATTGTTGGTAACAAACTGAACAACACGAAACCATATGTCATCACTGACAAAATCTCCAGCCTTGTCAATCAACTGAAGGATCACATCCACATACCTGGTTTTAAGATAAATAACTTAAATTGGGCGGAGTAAGAAAACAAGATTGAATATATGCAATCAATACTGCAACTAACAAAAACAAATCTATCTCACACATAATTGCAGTCTGTCATGTTCTCCAACACATGGGACTGGAATAATTCTTACCAAGACAAATCAGGGGCAAACTTCTCAGCAAGAATGGCAGCCTTTAGAGACAACTCCTCTCGCATGGCAAAATCTGCTGAGCTGAGATACTGCACATTAGATGACAGTCAGTGACATGCTTTTTCTGAGCTCCCAAAGGAAAATTTTATGCTTTTCCACAAGAAAAAAGAAACAATAACCTAATAACTAAGAAACATCCATACATTATTACCTGCAACAATTCTTCCACAATGTCCTTTGCATTTGAAACATCACACATTCCATACAGTAAATCAAGAGCACGCCGGCGAATACTGGAGGAAAAAATCAGAATCTTAAAATCAACCATAATCTCTCACACATGCACATACTCTCCATTTATTGTCAACAAAACACTAAGATTTACCAATTCTTTCAAGACTTCCTGTTAAAAAAAAAAGTTTCTTTCAAGACTAAAGTCACTAAGATTAACAAAGCATTTGTATCCACAACATTTGGTATGATAACATATTAACATAATTAATTAATCAGCAAAACACTCGAATAAATAAAAAAAATCCCTTGAAAAGGTAATCAATTAACCCATGCATTTGAATGGAAAAACACTACGAATTTTGTAGATTGAGGTCTGCATCGCATAAATTTTCACCTGATATCAGGATCTTTTAATGACGTGATGATCTGAGCCTGATGTCTTTTGATGATATCTTGAACATCTGTAACCATCAACATCCGAGTCATATTTTCCTGTGCCAGATCAGAAAACAATGCAAACATTCAATCATGCAGCTATTATGATGACAATTCAAAGCAGCGTCCAGTTATTGACAAATACAAACCTGACAACACTTTTAAATTGCTTCAGAGTCTCACAAAAAAAAAGGAATTTCACACAAGAAATTGTACTTCTACAACTTACCAAGCCAAGATAACGGATATTTGGTTCGCGTACAGCAATAAATTTTCCAAGAAGGGCAACACACTGAGACATCATCTCTTTTTCAGCATCAAGATGCATGACCTACATTATGAAAATATATAAACAAACCAAAATATAAATGTAAAATTGAAACACTAGTTTGAGAGACAAATGCAACTAAACATGCATCAAAGACGACAATAACAGAGATAGAGTGATTGCAAGTATGGACTCCATCATGACCTTGACAGGATGGTACTAAGCAATGTTTCAACAGCAAAAATTTAGGAGACAATGCAATAGCAAATAACTACGCAATCCTATGAATTCTAATTTCAATATCTATAAACAAGTAAACAACAATCTGGATCCATATTTTCTTTGATAAAAAGCTTGTTCAAGGAAGCAAACTTACAAGGGCAAGGGCTTCAAAGAGAACAGCATGCGAAGCATTATTTTTATTTACATTCTTTACAACATCTGTTCCCATTAATATCCGTTGCAAAACCTGAAACAGTCAAATTTCATTTTTTTTTTCATTTGATGTCCCGATCTAAGCATCATATTCTGCTTCAGGAGAAAGAGTAAAGAGATCAACCTCAAATAATGATCTTCTAGTATTGGGGTCTTCAATTGTTGGAAAATACTGAAGAGCCCTCATTGTTTTAACCTGAATAAATCAAAACAAAGGCATTAATACCAACTTGGCAACTAAGATCTCAAGCTACAATGTACTGTGAACAGATTTATTAGCATAAATGTTTACATTAGTGTGAATATATGTGTGAACATATATGTGGAAATTAGAGTATGAACATAATCAGCTTTGTTAGGTAAGTTACCACTGGTGTACTTTAGATGGAAAGTCAGCTGTACATTAGTTAGGCAAATCCCTAGAAATTAGCTAGGACATCACTAGAATGATGTTAGTAAAGCTGTATTTATATGCTTGTAAACTAATGATAATATACACAATAGAGAATACTCTGATTTCAAGTTGTACAAACCACACCACACTATAGAAAGTACATGCTGAAATAGGCAAAACAGACCTGAAGCCACGGAGATGGAATACCATAATAAGTGTATTCTTGCGGGATATCTTGGTTCCTCGCGAGCCTCTCCAATGTCTTCACACATTTTGGGAGACAACTCCAATATGCCTCGTGATTATTTGATACCAAAGCAACAAGAAGGCTCATAGAAGATGTCAAAACACCAAGATCACGTTCATCTAACAGTTGTGTCATGTGATCGGCCCTAAACAGTCAGCAAAGGACAATTTTGAATAGTTCCCATGGAAACAAGCAATTACAGGTAGTGTTTACTTTGACATCTAAGCATACCAGCCATCTACATTAACAACATCAGGATTTTTCCTATACAAGCGCAGCAGACATAATGCAGCCTTTTTTCTCACAAGTGGTCTACAGCTACTAGAAATCTGAAACCACAAAAGCACATGTATGAATTCTTTAAGAAATAACCTACTCCATCAAAAAAAAAATTTGCAAAATCTCTTACAAGCAATTTTTGAACATCAGGTGCCAATGATTCAGCAAATTCTCTGCCACCAATGTTTCCAACCTAGAAATAATCAAAATATTAGTACAAAATGTATGGACAGCAAAGCTTTGAACTCTATCCAAAATGATTAAATAGAAAGGAAATGATAAAATGGGGAAGAAGGCAAAAATTTAGCTAATGAAAAAAAAAAATTAAACAGATGATTGGAAAAGAAGAAAAAACATAAATAATCAAAGAATGGACCAAATCCACTCATTAGCTGAATTGCACAAAAGAATAAAAAGCATCCTCTCATTTTTTGCACATGATTTTGAAAAAAAAAATAATGTGATAATAAAAAAATAGAGTGAACTTTCGTCACCATACCATAGTCAAAGCAAGACACTGGAACGTTTCATTACGACCAATTATATCATTGCGCACAGTATTTATTGCTAATCTGAGAAAATCGTGGTTCTCATTGAGCAAACTTGAGGTCACTATATAGCCAACCTGGAGAAATTTGCAGCAGCAGCAGCAAGTCAATTTTACAGTTCCCTTTTCAGCATATTGAAGCCATCATAAGGAAAAAAAAAAAGGAATAAAAGGAAGCAGCTGCATGGTACCAGGGTCATAACACACATGAAAAAATGTCTACAGTTATTCATAATCTAACTGAGTTTTCATTAATAGGTAGGTAAAGGATATGCAAAACCAGTTTTTTTTTTGTTAAATTTTTATCAGGTGTATCATTTTCCAAGGCACTATGTAGCAAATTTTAAAGCATAAGCCATTCATAAGAATATCTACCTTTTTACCAATCATTCATGTGTTCATCAATCATTGAAAAAATTTTCTTGAGCTAGAATCTTGACTAATCATTGTTGTTAATGCTTTCACATGCAGGAGCAAAGAAAGGGCAACCATGTTACCAAAAGAAAATTAAATGCAATATGTAACTTACCTGCTTTTCTGGGTACTTTGGGGCTGATATTAATGAAACAGCTTCCAAGTGACCAAAATCTACATCATAACCCAGCATATATATGTAAAGCATTTTCCAAACATACTTCTTCTTTTCGTAAGGAGTCAAACCCTGTCGAAAAATTGAAATAAATACATAAATAGCAATTTTCTCAATGTAACTAGTGATTTTCACATCAAACATGTCAGAACCGAATAAAACAAATATCAAATCAAAGTTTAAGCACATGACAGTGTTAACATACATATCAATAATAAACTACACAATCACAATAAAGTATGCAGTCTCTAATGCTAGAATTAGGAAAAGAACTTTGAAATATAAGACTCCATAAAAAATGACCACAAAAGGAGGAATAAGGAAAAAAATTATGAGTTTAAAAGATCATTCACAAATTAGCCAATAAGCAGTGTAAGGAGAGAAATATAAAGCAAATTAAGAAAAGGAACAGCGAAAGAGACCAGTCATACTTTCACAGAAACAAATTAAACTGTATGCTTGAAAATGAAGATGAAAGAGACTAAGTATGACTTGAAAATAAATGCATAACTCTGCCGCTCAAACGCCTTTTCCTTGAGCATAAATTACCAAAAATAATTAAGGAATGGAATAAAAATGAACTCTTACAACAAGTCATCTTCACCAATTTTCTTATTTGTTCTAGAACACCATACAGAATTTTCTGGCATACCCTAAAAGCTAATTAGCATAAAGAGGAAAATCAAGCTTCGCTGTCGTGTCCTGTTTGAAGAATGCCCCAATGGCATTAACACTAGTCAACATAAATTTGAGAGCAATCAGGCACCAATAGAACACTCGTAAATTCATGTCTAATGTGTCCTTGCTGAGATTAAAGTTCAAAGCAGGACAATTGATAATTTGAAATCTCTGACGGTCAATTAGCAGCAGACTGATTTTCTAGCATCATGGAGAAAAAGGAAAACCTTATATTACCAAGCAATGGTATACATCTTCAGTGACTAATACCCTACATACAAATCCGTGATAACTTTTTTTGTATCTACAAGCCTTTAGAAAGGCAATCATCCCAATTGTTAGACATCCACCACTAGGATTTTGGGGAGAGTTCAGATTCTCTCATCAGCAGTACTAACACAAATGACAAATCTTGAAAAAGCATCCAAGCACAAAGATATACAGCAAATAGTGCCTCAAAGTTTCGAGAGATGTATCATTGCCATACAATTGATAGAAATTCAGAGCAATTTTAACCATGCTGTATAAATTGTTGGTCAACTGTACTACACCTATAGCTAAATAGACCTTTTCTTAATCATTTGAGTAAAACTACACGCACACACTCAGCTCATCATATCAAGAAATCCAAAATATTCTATGAAAACCCAACCAACAGCCATACTCTCAAAGTGACCATAAACTCAACTTCAACAATCTTTTACTAGATTTTCAACAGCCATTGCACACAAAAGTCACAGGCGAAGTGCCAAACTGAAATGAAAACCCAACATGTCCACACCATGCAATCTAACTCAAACAACAAAACAATCAATTGAATTATCAACAAAATGAAATGCAAAACTAAGAATTTTTAAGAATGAGCTCAATTGTACATTCCTCTTTCATCTACTTGATCAAACTCACACACATTTTAACATAATTAAATCCAATTCTGCAATGCTAACTGCACGTATGGCCTACAACACTGGATCATATTTAGGGAATAAAACTTTTTACACTGATTTTCAGCTGCGATCTTCTCCGCAAACAAACATAAAAAAATAAATAAATTCTCTAACACTATCGACTACTAACACATTTAACACAAAATGCCCTAAATCGAAAGTCAAAACTAAAAAAGATAAAGAAGAAAAAATAATTAAAAAAAAAAAAGAAAGAGACCTTCTCGTTCTTGAAGCGAGTCCGGATATTCCCGAGCTCTTTATCAACACGAAGCCTCTCTTGCTCTTTGTTCTGGCAATTCCGAATATCACTTATAAACACCGAAAGTCCTCTCATCCCTGAAAGAGCCATTCCTCTCCTCTTTCAGATCCAACACCAACTCTTTCTCTTTTGACAACTACAGTATTGTCCACTTCCTGATCCCACGCACGCACTACAGATCTCACCCACTACAATCGATCACTGCGACCTACAAATGCTTATGGTTTCAGTTGGAGGACCGGTCTTCCATTCAACACAGACGACACACAAGACTTTTATTAGTTGTTTTACCCCTTTTTTCTTTTTACCCCTAACTTTTTCTTTCATTATTTTTAAGTTTCATCTCCTGCCGTTTTCTTCTATTCCATGCTTCTACATTTCTATAGTCAAAATAAGAATAAAAAACAATTTCAAAGGGAAAAATACATTTAAGTATTTAATAACACAATTAGGTACATAATTTAAAATATTGAGTATTTAATTAATTTAAGTGTTTATTATAACAAAAAATAACTAATAAAGTAAAAAAATTAAATAAAAAAAACACTTAATGTTATAAATTAAAATCTTTAACTTAAAATATTAAGACTGTGTTTAGTATGTGTAACATTCCGAAAATTTTTCGTCTAAAATGACGATAAATAAATGATTTAATGTTAATAAATAATAGTTTAAAAGTAAATAAATAAGGTTGATATAGAAATGAATTGGAAAAAAATAAAATAAATAAATAAAGAAAAATTATTTTTCCGGAATAAGCCATTACGCGGTGTCAGCACAAAGAACGCGGTGTCGTTGCGACCCCGTGTACTTTTCCGCCATCCCGCGTACTTTGTTAATTAGCAGAAAAAAATAAATGGAGACATAATGATGTCCATTAAGTGTAAAGGGACCCAAATGACACTTATTAATGCCACTTTCAGCCGAAAATGGACACACAAAACTCAGAAATAATTTGCTAAGAGGAGCTG
>CANYCX012535343.1:0-14853 GCA_948193385.1 Breynia disticha f. nivosa | reverse complement strand
AAGAGACACTATCTAAGGTAATAGGTCTGCTGCCACAATTAAGAGCACTCAAAATAGTGCCAATTCTTAAGCAGAACTGGAAAAAAAAAATTGTTCATGTCTGCGAAGCTTTGATCTTAACTCGTTTTCAAGCAATGAATTCACAACCACTGTACAGATGAAAATGAAGATGATCAGCAAATGTTTATTATATAACCACTGTACGGATGAAGAAGATGATCAGCAAATGTTTATTATATAACCACTGTACAGATGAAGATGAAGATGATCAGCAAATGTTTATTATATAACCACTGTACCAGGTAATAAAATGTCTGCAAATGTTTAAAAACTTTGATGAATTTGTATCAACTCTGGAGGTTCGAGGTTATAATGAAACTTCTTTTACATCTGTTCTACTTGTTGAATCCAAATCATTCCCGGGTTTGAGTTTAGAGAAGACATTCTTCACATCCTCAAACACCTCATCTATAGACCTTTGAGCATCAACCTAACATGGCAAAAGACTAATTAAAAAACATCACAGATTTGCAGTCCAAACCTAAATAAAGTTCATCATCACCACCAGTTTATGAGTCAATCGTCGCGCAAGGAAAAAGAAAAGCACAGAAACTAATTCAGCTTAACGTACCTTCTGAACCTTTCCTTTGGAATCATAGTAATTGATGACAGGCAAAGTTGATTCAAAATAAACTTCAAGGCGCTTTCGTATAGTCTCAATGTTATCATCAACTCTTCCCTGTGAAAGAAAGATAACATCAACAGCTTCATCTAAAGTAAAATCCAGGAAGAAGAACGCACAAGATTGTTACCTGATTCCTGTTTAGAAGACGTCGTGTCAACTCCTCTCCAGAGCAATTGAAAAATAACACAAACTCTGGCTCAATTTTCACCTGCAATATGTTTCAACAACTAGCTAAAAGATACGGTAGAAATGATTATGAAATAAATAATTACAATCTCACCAATGAAGTAAACCTAGCATCAAGAAATGACAGAATTGAGTTGGTTAACATAAGAAAGAACTTCTATTCTTACAATGTCCTCAAAGGCTGTTCGATTTTCTTCATTACGGGGAAACCCATCAATGATGAATTTGTTGCTTTCACTTTGCAGCATTGCCTGTTGTAGAAGCTTCACGGTTACTTCAGAAGGAACAATCTTTCCTTCCTTCTTGAAGTTTTGGATCATATCTCTGTCACAGTAATGACCAGTAAATTTTTTCTAAACCGTATAGTCATAACAAGCGAATAACAACATTGACTGCATAGAAAAAAACAAGAGGAAAGCACAAAGCTAATGACGTTGAAAGATCTCCACCAACGGGAAAAAATGGATCCAGGAATACTAACCCTTTCTCAGATCCAGACTCAATTTCGGCTTGAAGAAGCTCACCAGCACAAAGATGTGTAAACCGAAAGTGTTCAACAATCTTAGCACACTGAGTTCCCTTTCCACTGCCAGGACCACCTGTTAAATTATATCCAACACCATAAAATAGGCAATTAGGCATAGATGAGAATGAAGAATAATTCGTGATTCAACAACATGGAATTGCACAAATTGCACTTGCTATTAAATCAAAGCCCCATAAGCTCGAGCCTTCCCAGAATTCATCATGTGTTACAACTTTGACACAAACAGAACACTCACCTAAAACAAATACCACAGTGGCTTTCTGGGAAGAGTTCTCCTTTGCGTCCTGCTAGTAAAAGCAACCACCAAGAAAACACAGACCAAGTAAAAGAAATTAGCATCGACTCCACTAAAAGTTGATAATAGAAAGAAGTCCAACTTCAAAGAAAGGAAGGCAGCTCTTGTAAAAATTCTTTAAAGAAAAAAAAGTGACGCCACATTGAAAGTCATTTTTCAACATATGCAATAAGATTCACGTTCATGGAAGTTCTTCCAGCTTTGGAACTTCAAAGCTCAAGTGCATGCACCCTTCAACCGGAGGGAAATGAATTCTTAAATACTAGCATTTGCAAAAATTAAACCAGTAAAATTACAAAGATTCCATATCTCTCGCATAGTAATAAAATAAAAAGAATTAGGTCACCTTACAGTCACAAGTTCACATGGATCTGAACAATAAAAGTGTATCAGAAATAGCCGCATGTACTAAAGATTTAAAAAGTACTGCGAAGGCCACACATATATTACAATTACGAACAGGAACATCCTCATAAAAGCTCAAAGGTTCTACCTTCTGCATTGAGAACTCAGAAGCAGCCATTGAACTTGATAAATTCCTGCAAAGTAAAATTTAATGCTCAGTCGTCTCAGCATAGAGAAAATAAATAGGTCTCAAATAATTGACAAAAAACATTGCACCAACTCCGGAAGAAGATGATGATTCCAAAGAGACGTGCTCAACTAACTGAAAATGGAAATTTCAAAAAGGAAAAGAAAGGGGAAGTTTCAAGACTTGGAATAAGCCGACAAGAAAACAATTTGAGAAGCAATCACAATGCGCAATAAAAGATAATTTCATGCCTTGTAAAAAAGATTAACCATCAAAGATCCTCGAATTGCCCAAGTTTGACACGCAAAGTCGTTATATTACTCGGTCTCTATTTGTTTGACAGAAACAATTTATGTTGGAATCATCAATGCACAGATGAACCTCCACCTGGCCATCTTATCTCGTATCTTTTAAAGCAATGATGTCCCTTTCTTCCTTCTCAAGGTGATTTCCATCAAAACAATTTTTTCACAAAATAAAACTAAGGATTGAATGCAACAAAGACTGAGACAAAAGCATCAGTTTCATTCCATTGTTGGTCTTTTTCAGTCAATTCAATGGCGCTACAAAGAGCATATGCTTCCACCTAGATGACCAATTACTATCACAGGAAAACCAGGAGAAAATGTAAAGAACAGACGAAAAATCGTCAATATTAAATGGCAAGCAAATAATATTACCTTGTTAAATAAAAAACTGCAATGGCTGAAGCTGATAAATGGCTCTTAAAAATGCCTCTTAGACCAGATAACATATTTGATTTAAGCCTCAACATTTCACTTCCTAGTCTTGTCTTCACAAACACAAAACCACAGCACCCAAAAAGAGAGCACACAAAAAGAAATAGAAATTTTCACAAGCAATTCTTGCCACTAAAAACAACAATCTTTTACATTCTCATCACTAACAACCATTTAAGTGATGGCCAAAGCAGTAAACTTTAGTTCATGGAAATGCATTAATGATATTGTAGAATCCAACTAAGGTGAAAAAATTTGCAAACTTTTAACTATCATGAGTTGGGTTTTGTTAGAAGGACAAGAAAGAAATCAAGCGGGTCAAAACGGCACCGTGTTTAATCGACCAAAACTCGACCCCACAACCCTTCATCCGGTTAATAAAGAAGCTGGGGTGTGGATAAGTCGGTTGAACCGACCAAAAAGTAAACCCAAAATGCGGTTCGATTAGGATTTTTTATTTGAATAAACTATTAATGAAAAATTATCCACTTCATTTATATTTTTATTAATTATCTCAACAATAATTATTCCTTTTATCATTTATCCATTTGCTTCAAAAAAAATTTTTGTTTGTTAAAAAACATATTAACTGTTGTAATTATTAATAAATTGAGTAAATATGAAAAATTTATTAAATTACATAATTTCGTATAAATTCTTAGATTTTCATTTTATTTAAGTGAATTATTTGTGAAATAAGGATTAAATAAAGTAAGCCATTTAGAGTGACTTTCGAAAGAAATTTTTATAGTCAACTCAAATATAAACAATCTAAATTTCAATAACTTTAGCTTAACATATACATAAATAAATTTCAAAAATTCTAAAATTAATTAAAACGCTAATAAAAAATATTAATTATGAATTTGTGAACAAATTTGATAACTAACTTAATAATAGAGATACAAAAACTATTTTATTAAATATAAACAAAACTTGTATGAATTGAATAAATAGTACAATAAAAAAATTACTACTATAAAGCTACAAATAAATTAAATAAGCATATTATATATTAAAATTTTAATTTTTTTTTATAAAAAAGAATGTGATAAAATTAATTGAAACTAAAAAAAATATGAAACTTTTAATAATAATGGGGTTTGGTCCTAAAAGTTGGTTTTTTGATAACATTGGTTCGGTTTGGTTATAAATCGAGCCGACCAGAAACCCTTTGTATAAAAGGTGGTCCTATAATATCATAAACCCTGTTTCTTGCAGAAACCCTTGTCGACCATAGAACTTTGCGTGTTCTAAGCTACACCAATCCAATATGATTATACCAGTTCGTTGTTTCACCTGCGGAAAGGTACAATCATGCTCAAAATACTTTTCTTTATACTTCATTATTATCCCATCACCCTTTTTTTTCCTTTTTAGGGTTTTATAGTTTCCACGTTGCAGTTATGTGATTCTTTTGATTGTTGTGTTATTTTTTTTTGGTATTTGACAGGATGGTTGGTGGGTTAGCTTTTGAATTGTTATGGTTTGGCTGAAACTGATTATGGATTTACAAAGGTTTAAATTTTTGTGTTTTTGGCGTGATTTCAGGTTATTGGGAATAAATGGGACACGTATCTTGATCTTCTTCAAGCCGATTACCCAGAAGGGTGAGAATGTTGTATTAAATTTCTAGCTTCATGTTTAATTGTTCAAATTAATACTTGAGTATGTAGAATTGCAAAGGAATAGTTTTATTTCCACAATATCTCTGCACGTTACTGTTCTGTGCTGATTTTTGCTCGATATGTATGGATATTGATGGAAGAGTTTTATTGTTAACTTGCTGAATTCATTAGCTCAAAAAGTGCTTCTAAATTGTTGAACACTGACGAGATATGTGTATTTGAATTTTTTTTTATAATTGTGACAATGCTGCATTCGTGTATGCTGGAATGTTCATTCCGACAAGTCATTACATTTTGAATTGTGTGCTTGTATGGATTGGTGTTATCAAGTGTCTTCTTGTCGCTTTCTGTGCAGAGATGCACTGGACGCTTTGGGTTTAGTCCGTTATTGCTGTAGAAGAATGCTCATGACCCATGTTGACCTCATTGAGAAGCTTTTGAACTATAATAGTAATGCTCTCTTGCTTACTTGCTCATGCAGAGAAAAATAAGTCATTGTTGTTTCTGATGTTGAGTTTGCTGTATTCTGTTTAGTTTCTTACAGACTGAATTGAAATTGTTTTTGCAGCATTGGAGAAAAGTGACGGTGCTTAAGACTGCTAATGGGAACAGTGGGATTGAAGGTTTGTAGTTTTGGAAAACATTAGATGTATGATGGCTGTGGCAGAAACGTTCACAATAGACTTGGTGAATTTGTTAATATGTGCAGAATCTTATTCACTTTTGTGGTATTTGTCATGTTTGAAACCTTGTCCTGAACTCGATACCTACGTAAGATTTTCTCCATGCCGAATGCTTAGTTCTTGATGTGGTTGCTAGCAAAACATGTGTCGGTCAGGATGGTTTTAGCCATGAACAACATGTTGCCATTAATGAAATTATGAGCATTTTTGTTTTTAGGACCGTATCATATTTTGTTTCAATACTTATATCTTAAATTATACTAGATGTGAATTCATCAGCTGTCAAAAGTCCACTTAGGTGCAACTCTTTCTTCTAGTGAGGTCATCGAACAAATGTTGAGCGATTTCGTTTTCATTACAGTTGGTTTTTTGTTTGAACATTGTGGTCAGGTTGTTGTCATGAATTAGGACATCTAGCTGAGATATGTAGATTTTTTTTTTGGGGCTTATGCATATCATGTGCCATGTTCATATTAAATGGAAACTAGATTAGTCCAACGTGATTGTTGTACCATTTTCTCTAGTTTTCTATTTTCTTGGTTTGTTCTGGCATGGCCAAAGTAAGTGATCTGGCGATTGCATGTCCGTTCTCATTTTCTTATGAAAGCATTAATTGCTTCTGTTATTCACATGCTTTCTCCACCGATTCTAGCATGTAAAGAGCATGAAAGTATGAAGGAATTGAGATCAGTAAAGTAGTGCAATTTATCCGATCGTAAGCTTTGCTTTCTTTTATTTTGGTTGTTACTGTTGATAAAGTAATCTTGTAGAACGTTGGTTCAATGCATTTATTTATGCTTGCCGTTAATGCCTTTGTCATGCTTCTTCAAATTAAGCCATTTATTCTAAATGCCCTACTGATATTTGTTAATTTCCTTTTGAAATTTTATTTAGGACATGGGCTTTCTTTTTCCAAGAGCAACTTTAGACTTACTGGAAAACTATTTTCTACAATCCAAATGTTGCGTTATTTTTTTTTAAGTTATCAATTTTTAACACGATAATACAATTTATAATTATACGATTATTTTGTTTGAACCACAAGGTATCTTGAGTAGTCCAGGCTAATTCCTGTTCTAGTCGGCAGGATCACAAGGTCGTAACGCTCTTCCAACCGAGTTTTAACTCAGCTGCGTGCTCAGAATTCGAACTTCAGATCTCTGGTAGTTAGAACAATTTCACATTACTTCATTTATGCGCTCGGTAGTTATAATTATACGTTTATGATACAATATGAATGACACAATATGAAAAACGAACTAATAGCTCACTCTCACATTTTGATATGGCTCATAGAATAATACAATATGTTCATGCATAATTAAAAACAAGAAAATTTTAAAAAAAAATTAATAAAATTTGATGATATGATATATGCGTATATGATTATATCACAATACGAGAATTACTAATTTAATTTATATCGTCAATAATTATATTAGATGGAAAATACAAATCTCCCTTTAACTTGTTTTTTGGTACTGGTTAGTCAACCTCATGACACGTGTACAATTGAATTCAAAATGTACATGAAACCATCCGTCATCCAATCACCGCTCTCATTCCAAGACACTGCCGTCACCATCTCCTTCCCCATCACTCAAATCCTCCTCTCTTGTCCCTCTCTCCAAACACAAGAAGACAGCTTTACTCACTTCACGCCTATTTCGTCTGTCTCACTTGTTCTTACGCTGCATTCTACAGTCAAACTCCACAAAGGTATTACCTTTTTAAGCTACCAACAAAATAACAGTAACGGAATGCCACTCTTCTCACAAACAGATCCAAACCCAACTCTATACTGACTCTACCCACATTGGCTTGAACTTCTCCTGGAACGACGACACCACTTGTCGTTTTAACTTTTTGTTTTCTAAACTAGAAATGGAAATTTTAAGAGAATCTTGGTGTTTTTGTAAAGGAGTGGGAAAGTCTGAAAAAATGAAAGCTTCAATCTTTTCCGGCAAGTCTCCCGCAATGGCGAGAATCTCCGGCGCTGGTGGAGTTTCTGGTGCTGGGTTTTTGATTCACAGGAATCTTTTGTTGACTTCTCATGTCAATGTTCCTTGTGTTAATGTTGCTGAAAGTTTGGAGATCCGACTTCATAATGGTGTTGTTGCCTCTCTTTTTCCTCACAGGTTTATTTTTGGAATTTTTTCTTATTTAGGTTTTTGTTGGAATTTTTTTTGTTAAGAAAGTTGATTGATTTATGTGATTTGGTTGGTTTGGTTTGGTCTGGATAGTGGAAAGATGTTTTCAGTGAGGTTATCGATAGTGGTTTGATTAAACAAGGAAAATATGAGCTTTATTTGTAGTTTTGACTTTTTGTGTTTTGATGTTGTCTTGTTATCAACATATGATTGTGACTGCTGGATCTGATATAAGTTGGTTCTGTTGGCGTTCATGATGGTGCGGCTTTAGCTGTGAATGTTAACGCATTGTCTTATTTGTTGATCTGATTCACCAGTTCGTACTTGTGCATACCATCTTAGAATGCGCTTTGTGTAGTTATTTCTAACTTCGCTATGAATTCATTACTCAGTTGAAATTCTAATAATACTCACATTGGTGTTTCGGAAACCTGCCTTGTGTTTGGTAGAGGATCTAATAGCAAGAACACTTAAAAAGATTTAAGTTTTGAATTGTTGAACAAGATGTTTTTGGTTTCATGGACGGTGGAGTGCGGAGGAGTGGCATAATTTGTGTATGTTGTTGGTGATCAGTGGTGGTTGTTCTTCTACATTAATTGCCAACTAAGTTGTGACTTTACGATACTAGTTTAAGTGGCATTAATGTGTTTTAATCGTGAGAGCTTTTACAGTTTTGGAATAGGATAGAGTAATGTGACGAATGCATGAATAATTTTCGAATTCGATATACTCTTGCAGTAGATGGAAACATATTTACATAGACGAATCAAGTAGAATATTGTATCAATCATGTGTGTGATTTCTTAATCAAATGTCTGATAAGGTTTTAGTCTGTAGCATTCTTAGAGATCTGTCAATGCTTGTATTGTCTTGTCTCATCAGGGTTAGCACTTCTAAATACTAAACTTTCAAACGGAAAGGCATGTTTTGTCTTTCTTTCAGCCAAGGATTACATGGATTAAAAATGTAAAAAATAAGCTAAAGAAAAAGAAGGTTCTTAGACTCCTAAAGTTCTTTCTGACATTACTCAATTGACCATGTAATAATCTTGTTGTCTTCATTATTCTAGTTGTTTGCCTATCTTACAATTTGTTATGTATCGCATTATATTCGAAGTGCCTTCCTAACTGTAACTGAGGTTGACATGGTGCCTGCAGTGTCTTATCTAATTGAAATGATAGAGATGATGATTTTTGTTTTCAAAATATTCGTGGTTCATGTAGGTATGCTCATATTCATCAGTACTTTTACATGTGTGCAACTTAATTGCAGGTTTTTTATTACTAGCTCTGTGTTGGACCTTACCATAGTGGGCATAGATACTGCAGATGGAGACTCAAATGCTCAGGGGCAACAGCCTCATTACTTGAAGACTTGTTTAAAACCAAATCTTGATTTGGGGAGTGTTGTTTATTTTTTAGGATATAATGAGAAGGAAGAGCTCACAATATGTGAAGGAAAGGTGGTAATCGCGACCGACAATCTTGTAAAACTGTCAACTAACGGGATAACATGGAGCCCTGGTACAGCTGGATTCGATGCTCAAGGCAATCTTGCATTCATGATCTGTGATCCTATGAAACTGGCGTCATCACCAAATACCAAGTCATCTTCAACTTCATCATCGTCCTCAATATCGTCGAAAAGGGATTCCCCTACACAATTTGGGATTCCCATTCCCATTATCTGTGATTGGCTAAATCAGCACTGGGAAGGCAGTCTTGACGAACTTACCAAGCCCAAATTACCAATCATTAGATTGATGTCCTCAGGACAGAGAAGTGATCATTCTTCAGCTTCATTCACAGTCAGGCAGGTTTTTAAGTCAGAAGAACAAGATAATGATGGAACTACATCATCTTTGAACTCAATCTCAAAAGCAAGGAATCAGCCCCCAGGTTGTTCAGGCGCTGCTCAAAATATGGACGAAAAATCAACAACAGAGCCAAATGCCACCCATGTTCAGGGAATCCCAACTCCAGATATTTATGAGTCTCCTAAAATGACTGCTGTTCCTCTCCATAAAAGAGAAAATGTTCAAGTCCATCTTTTGGATATTAATTTCCCACCGAGGGTCGCCAAAACTTCAGAACCACAGCAAGACAAACAACAGTTCTCAAATTCTGGTGAGAACTGCGTGAAGGAACCTGGTATAGAGAACCCATCAAGTACAGATCAAGCTAATGTTCTGAGGCTTGCTGGCATTAAAGCCAATGCCGAGGGTGCCTCAACAGGTTCTGTGAATGGGGCGCAAAGTGAGGTGCAGTCATGTTCCTCGCCGGTAGATGCCTCGGAGATGTACAATGGATACAGCAGCGAGGGAGAAACAACAATGTACTCTGCAGAAACTGCTGAGAGCAGGAACTACACAACTCCTCGAGACGGAGCTTTTCAACAAGTGGGAAGGAGTCAGAGTTGTGTAAATCACAACAGATGGACTGGAACCGTCCAAAGAAACCCATTAGCCCGGAGATCTATCTTAGAACAGCAACGAAGCTTCATTCATGGCAAAAGAGTGCATTCACAAGGCGCAACATCCCAGAGAAGTAATGACTACTTCAGTCCAACTGTCTCTTCAATAATGAAGAAGCGAAACAACTTAGAGCAGCCGGCGAGGCCAAAGCAAAGTGCAGTTCATTCAAAGCAAAGTGCAGTTCATTCTTCTCCAAGATGGATGTTCTAATTGATTATGAACATTTTGGACATGGGTAGAGTTCAACAACAGAAATATAGTTTATGTTCTCCGGATTCAGGTGGATTCAATTACACGTACTGTAACTAATTCATTCTGACCCTTGCGCAGGTCAATCCAAGAAACGAGAATAAAAATGTTTAGCCACAATTTTAGTCTGATTCGCCACCTACAATTGTATAATGATGTACACAAAAGGGAAAATGCTTCTCTTCTTCTCATGGTGTTTTTTTTTTGTTGTTGACGCTTCTGATGCACCATTTCGCTTTCATGAACAAACTAACCTTGTTCAAGAAAACTTCTATGTTTCCGTTTTGATGACATCAGTAGGATGACCAAGTGGGATTGACTGCACTCTCATCATTAAAAGGCAAGCAGAAAGCTGCTTCTGATCCTGACATAATATCGAGATGCTTCCCGATGAGATCACCTGCCACATATGAAATTCCTGAAGCTGCAAATCCAATGACAAAGGTAATACACCAATGTTTTTAGGTAAGCATGATAGTTTGATGCATTCAGAATGTGAGCCTTTCCGAGGGCAAGTAATGGAATGCAGAGAAAATGAAGCTCCTGCTATGACTGCTAGCTTGTAATCTATGTTGTCACTATCTCTAAATGAGAAGCTATAAACCAAGGGATTCCACACCGAAAATTAGATATGACAGCAGAACAAATGTGGCGTGAAGTGCGAAATTCTTCCACTTACCCAGCACTTTCTGGTAAGGATCCACTTATTCGTTTTCGTCCAAGACTGCCCAAGCTTGTTCTGCTTTCAGATCCCAAATCTGTCAGGATATATTTCAATGAAAAGTTAGCAATCAGATAAATATCGAAACAGAAATATGGAAAGTTGTAGTAAACTGAATTTTCAGAAGATGTTCAGTATCAGTATTCATCTAAACCACCACATACTATGCTCTTCAGAATTTTCCAAGTTGTATCGGCTGCCGGATTCATCAGAAGACGTCATTTCTCTCGGAGGGACCAGCACTGGTTGATGCGCTTATGGGAAGTTCTGTTTCAACTGGACCTGACAATAACAGGTGTATCAGATTATCTGCATTTTTGCAGGACATACACATATATGCGAGGATCTTCCCGAAAGTTGAAAATAAATTCCACTATAGTTCCATCAATATACAGTTTTGTGGTAAAATGTTAAAAGCACATTGCCTTATTCTTCGCCATCCTCTTTCTTAACGCGAATCAAGGTATTAAACCAGCAACCTGGAGAAAATAAAAACATGTTGCTGTCAAACAAAAGTGAATCACACTCTTAAACTTCCAGTTCAAATCAAGAAAATGAAATAATGGAAAACATATTCCAAATGAATTATTGCAGCCACAAAACTGCGGTGTCATTACCTATTGGAATGAGGAAACTGGAGCACCACGTGCATCTGATTGGTTCAGGCTAGCGAGGAATGACTATTCGGACAGAAAAATTCCTGAGCAGGCTGCTTCTGAAACGAGGGCTACAAACTGTGTAGAGGTGTCTTCTTTCTTGCATTGTGGTAAAGCTTCCATTACTTGCTGTTCCACTAATGTGGAAAAAATTAACTTGTATGTCAGGATTCTGACAACGATGCTTTCAATGGCAGCCTCGGTATTGGGAATTCTGTTGTATACCGTTAATGTTTATACGTACAGTTAGTAAAAGTTGTAGTGTCTTGCCATTAACAATGGCTGTTGCAGCAGTTTCTTCCATTTCTTAACGACGGCTTTCATGTCTTCTTTTCAAACTAACCTCCATGCCTCCTCTTCCTCCTCCCAGTACGGTTGCTCCATGCTCGCCAATGCCATACTCTGCTACAAAACAAAACAAACCTCGCATACTTATCTGCTCTTAGCTTTTTTATATTTATTACTGCAGAACCCTGCCACTGCCCACAACTCCACCTCTTCCCTAGCCCCCCCGAAACAGTCGAAGAACGAGAAGCTCAAGCGAAAGCATGAGCCGATCCGTTCATGAAGGATGTAACCTTGTTTAACTTCAATTAGTATTACAGATTTTTCTCAAACTCATTACTTAACATCGACTGACTTCTTCGGTAGTCTTGAAATTGTTTGGTTTTTGGCTTAGACAACGTTTTGAAATTGCTTTTATAAAAACATTTTTTTTTGTTAAAAGTTGTTGTTGTAGCATTTTTCGCTCGTTGACATGTGCTCAATAATAAAGAAATTTAATCTGACTTTGAGTTCGGAAGTGTCTGATCAGCATCGGCTAAAGACATAGGTCGCTATGACGTATGTCCAGCGCCACCAAATATTAATAGCCACAACATTTGATTATTTTAGCAATTAGTTTATTGTTTTTGAAATTTTTACATAAATATATATATTTTTATAAAATAATGTGCAAAAAATTACTTTTTTATGTATGGTATTTTACATAAATATAATTTTATTCATGAAAAGACTAATTATTTATTTGTCTAAGGTCATGAACCAGATCAAGACTGCCCTATGTCTAATGACCCAAGACTTAAATAAAATGGATGTGGTGACGTACTAGTCTAAGCTACAAAACTAGACTATCAAACCAAATCACACAATGGGTAGATATACTTGCTCCTTGTTCTCTATGTCAATAAATTTGAAGACTACAATTAAAAGCTAAAAGAAACTGAAGTTCATAACTACCAAGCAGTAATGTGTTTTTCTAATTTCTGGCACTCTTCTTCCAATGTTTCTTCGAGCCATAAATATGAGCAGTTTCAATTTAAATTTGACGGTTTTCTCACGTTATGTGAACTGCAGATTGTTACCATGTTTTGAACTCTAAATTCTGCCTTCGAACTTACATAAACATAGTTTGTTCGATCCTTTTTTTGATCCTGCATTCATTTGAATTCTCATCATACATGCTCTTGAAATATATTTTCTTAATGTCTCGATGCACATATCGTACTTATACTTATGTATGAACACGCAACATTAAATGTGTCATCAAGGACATTTAATGCACCATCATGACACTCATCTCTTTCGGTGAATTCTGATCACAAGTCTTTCACCCTTTTAACTTTCTTATCAACTTTATTCCTTTAGCAGAACTGATTGCCTCAAACTCTGTCTACCTATTTTGTCCATAATTAATGTTGCGTTATATGTATGTCAGTGCACTTATAACTTTATCCTCGATATATATATATATATATATATATATAATGTATTATAACACAATTAAAATTGTGTACAATAATATCTTATGTGCACAATTTAATTGTATTAGAACACATAATCTTAACCGACTAGAATTCATTTAGAATTCTAATTTAAAATTAATTTTTAAATCCCATTTTATAACTAAATGACGTTTCTAATATCGATGTATATATATCTAACACAAAGTCAACCTCATCAATTTTATCAATCATCTTAATTATAATATATCAACATATATAATATACAGCACCCCACTGTATATAATATACAGCACCCCACCGTATCATACGGATACTGCTTGTAAACTAAAATCATAGTCAACATAAAGACATGACTAATGTGTGGTTTTATTACCCCTTATAAAGTCATGACCTGGTGAATCTCATAAATTGTCTTCCAATTGGAGAGAGGTTTTATTGTGGAACCTTGTTTTTTAAAACCTGTTTTACCTTATAATCAACATATTTTATAGAAATGATATAAAATCAAATCTAAAAATAGAGAGAGAAAATATAAAAGATATATACACGCTATTTTATAAAACTCGGCCCAAACCTGTTTTCATTCGTAAAACAAAAGACTAGTGGAAGCAAATAAGTTTGAAAACATTCAAACTAAAAGTTGCGTGTATATACATAAATGTACAACATGTACAAATCAAAAGATAAAAAATGAATCCTGGAGCCCGACCTCTGACGTAGGCTCAACAAACTCTGATCAGCTCTATGACGCCCAAATTCGCATACCATTTCATTATTTATTTATTACTTTCTCCAAGAAATGATATCCAAACTCGAACGTCATTGGTATTTATAGAAAAATATAATTTAAAATAAAACTGATAAATCGTATTTACAACAATTTTTCATTAGTATTTATGAGTGTTTTGTGCATGTTTTAGTGTGTATTTTTATGAATAATTTTATAGAATTAATGTGTATGGTTTTCCCTATTTGGGGAAATGTTATTTACTGAGTTCCAAAACTCATGGTTATTATTTTTAAAAACCCTGCCTTGTCCGGACAGTTTTCGTAGGTGAAAATTTTGAATTTAAAAGACGAGCAGTTGGAATACTTGACTCGCTTTACGGATAAAGACTAAGGTGTGCGGTGCACGGAAATATTCTTCTTTCTCCTGTTGTTCTTGCTTATTTTGTGGATAGATTTTTGTAAATATGTATTTATTTTTAATTATGTAGGATGAATGTATCAATTTTTCATATGAAAGTTTTTATTATACAATTATAATTTCGAAAATAATTTTCTAAACTTGATGTTCAAGATTTTAATTGTTATCTTGGAGTAAATAAATTAAATTACCTAAGGTAATAATTAATATTTTCGGCGTCACAAAATGTACATCAATACCATCATCAATACAACACTCTCAAATCATCAATTAAAGTCATTGAACATAACATATCATCAAATAATCTCAATCAAATATAAACACATACAAAACCATCACATTTCGAAACTCATAATCTCCTAAGCATTCACCACCTTCAATATACTATATACCAAATTCAATTTAAACACTTCACA
>CANYCX012533632.1:0-22067 GCA_948193385.1 Breynia disticha f. nivosa | reverse complement strand
GAAAGAAGCTACTTGAGAGGTTGAGTCGGATAAGCGAAGACAATATCCCTATTTGTTTCTAGACTCGGCTTCGGGATCGTGAGGTATGATTTGATCCGAGTTTATGTTTGCGATCTAGTGTTGCGATGTTGTTTTAAGATTTGATTTTAAGTTAAGAAAGAAAACTTAACTTGATTTGATGTTTGACTTTGAAAGGGATGACTTGGATCGATGATATGAAGTGTTTGAGGTTTGACAATAATGTTACAGGTATGTTTCTGATTATGGGTCTGTTTTGCAGATATATGTATGCTGCTGTTTTGCCAATAATTAAGGTGTTAAGTATGGTATGTTAAGTATAAAAATGTACCATATAGGAAATCCTTTACGATTTGATCCATTTTTAATTTCGAGGACGAAATTTCCTAAGTGGAGGAGATTTGTAACGTCCTGAAAATTATTGGAATTTAAATATTTCAGAAATACACTAACAAGGGATCGAATCGGATCGATTTAGGTAAGAATTGTGAGAAACAGCAATCAGCATGCTTGTGCAGCACGCTTCGTGCTTATGGGTGCAGATGAGCACAACCTCGTGCTCAACCTAGAAAATTGACACACCCTCGTATCGAAATAATTGCAGAACGAGATCATGCACGACTGATTTAAATCTTGTGCTGAGAAATCACGGCACGACCCGTGCTCTAGGTCGTGTTGTGTGGAAAGATATCGAGTAATCTGTTCTGATTCATTTCATTCACAAAAACAGAGAACTAAGCAAGCAGCTGAAGATAGAAAACCCTAATCCTAAGTCAAGGAACGTGTGAGAGGAAAGAAACCACAAATTCTTGCAAGAATTAGTCATCCAAGTCAAATAAGGTAAGAATTATAGTTTTTTTTTGCTTGGTTGATGATGGATATTACTGAATTTTGACTAGATTGAGGGTAGACAACCTTGTGTAGTTACTGGACTTATGTTTAGGATTGAAAGAACTATTGAGAATGGATTGAATGATTGATTATGGAATATTTGATTGTCTAGGAGAATCCAGACGATTGTGAGTCGAGCGTTTAGTCGGTGCAACTTGCACGTGTTTTGAGGTAAGTGATTTCGTACACTTACGATATAAGTGATACTGAATTTATAAGTGCTAAAACACTTAGGGATTTTTCCTTAACCATAATTCATTAAAAGCTTTAAATAGCTTAAGATAATATTAAGGAAGAATTGAACTTATGTAATTGATTCATATGTAATTATGGATTGTGTGAATATGCTCATTTTTTAAAATGATAATATTTGCATACTCGATTGGCTTTATGTCGTGGTTGCTATTCGTATGTTATTTACGAAGATATGGAAGCATGTGATTTGCTTTGTGAGCATGTGTGTGAGCATATTTGATCCTTCAAGGTCGTGGCCCTTGTGGTCGATGATGTTATTTGGCCTTTATGGTCGTGGTCTTTATGATCGATATTGGCCTATATGGTCATGGCCTTCGAGGTTGGTTCTTGGAGATATGTAAGCCCTGGCATTCATTTTCAAAAAATATGTGTGTGAGATGCATACATGTGTTATGGCATACTGAACATATTTATGTTGATGAATTGCTATGATTGAGTTAATGTATATGAGCTTGTATGCTTGATATGGTACATGTGAGTATATTGTGCTTCTTGATTGATTTTACTCTTAATTGAGTTTAAAACCATGTTTTGAATGTACATGTGACATGTATGATATACTGGCATTGTATATTGTTGAAAGCACGTAATTAAAACTCCATATACATGAAATCAGACATTTAAATGCTAACACAGAAGCTTGGCATGCCCTCGTGCTGTCCGGTACGCTTTCGTGTTGCTGGGTAATTTGAAAAGATGTTGAGCACGGTCTCGTGTTCAAAGGTGACACGATTGTGTTACGTGGAAAATAATATTTGAACACTACTCGTGTTTGTTTGGCACGAAGTGTTGTTTCGGAGATTGATATGAGCACGCCCTCGTGTTCATCCGGTACGACCCGTGCTGTTGCCCTGTATTTCATTTATTCTTAATGAATTGTGATTCACTTACTAAGTATATCTTTATACTCACCACTTTCATTGTTTTAATGATGTGCAGATCGTAGGTACCTGCGAGTGGATCAGATTAGCTATGATTGGAGATATTTTGCGATATACGACTCAGGTCTGGCTCCAGAGATGTTTGTTTTAGTTTTTGGTTTCCTTATTGTATATACTATGTATATATGTAGTTTGAGTTAAATTTTCAAACTAGCTTGTTTTCCGAGCGTGTTTATAAATATGTTTTGGGCAAAATTATGTTTTATAAAGAAAGGTTTATGTTAATTCTATTTTTATTACAACGTGAGTTCAAATTGGGAAATTTGTTTTAAAAATTTGAACTCCACATTATGAGCTTTCTTTATTCACTTACTGTGTGCTTGAATAAGAGAAACGAAAGCATGATATGAGCTGTGTGCTATGATTATGAATGTTACATATACATTCACATGTGTTGCATAATCATTTGTGTGTCACGATTTTCTGTGTGGAGAGATAGGATGTGTTGTGTGTTGTCCATACTTACTAACTATGTGCTCAAAGCTGTGTGCACAGGCTGTGTGTCACTCCACTACTATGTGCTTTGGAAATTCCACTACTGTGTGCTTTGGATATTGAAAACCCGAGGACATCCTGTATGGATTTGCATTGGCATTACATATATTTACATTCATATATATAGAATGCCATGATATGAATATCTGTGTGATGTTGAGACTGTGTGGTTTGTAATGCTGTGTGCTATAATGGTGTTCTATGTGAATATGAGATAAGTATTGTTGTGTGCAAATTTCAGTGTGAAATGAATTGGCTATGTGCTTATAGAAATAGTTTGGTTTGGTATTGTGATTTGAGCTGGGTGCCTTTTATACCATACTTAGAGTTTGATTTGCTATGTGCTAAATGAGTGTAATTTCTGTGAGAAAATTGGAAAGGAAATGACCTATATAAACAAAGAGACTAAGGTATAAATTGTTGTGCGTTAACTTACCTTAAAACATAAATCAAATGGGCATTTCCAAAGCTCAGCACGCCCTCGTGTTGATCAGCACGCCATTGTGCTGTAGGCCAATTTGTTCAGCACGTCTCATGTTGTTGGATTATCTGGAAAACGATGTGAGCACGACATCGTGCTAAAAAATACATGAGCCGAGTTACCTGGGAATGATGAAATTGAGCACGACATGTGTTCAACGAGGCACGACGTGTCGGCTGGAAATTATACATGAGCACAACCCTGTGTTCATGAGCAAGACCCCCATGCTGATACAAAATTTCCTTGCACTTCATTTTATTACAATCTAATTATTACTTAGTGAGTATATTTGTATATTTACCCCTTTTGATTGTTTAAATGATGTGCAGATCGTAGGTAGCTGCTTTTTAGACGAGATCTTTACTGTGATTAGAGGTGCTGATTTGATACGATCGAGGTCTGGCTCCAGAGATCAGTTTTTATGTGTTTGACTTGTACATTTCTGTATATACACGTTACTTCACAGTTTGAAATGTTTTCAAACTTTTATTTAGCCTTGTTTTCACTTTTGTATACAAATTTTGAAAAACTTGGGCCGAAGATTTAAATAAAAAGTGTGTATACGTTTTCTCTCTCTTCGTGTTGAAAGAATTGATTTTATATCATTTGTTATATTAGATGGTTTATTTGGAAGATATATTTAAAAATTTTGAGCTCCACATTAGCAGCAATTAAAATTACAAAAGTAATTGATTAATGCAGTTACAAGAATCGTTGTCATTGGATTAACATAAGAGACTTTAGCTAACCTTTTCATTCGAGCAAACAAGTATATACTGCAAGTTGAAATCATGAAAATTGTGAATAACAATGAAGAAAACAGAGAAGAAATAAAAAGAAAAGGAAATTTAGGAGGAGCTGCCTAGAAAGAGGGACCAAACGAGGGATCATTCATCCCTCGATTCACATCATACACCCTATTTAATGAGTCAATAACAAATATCCTCGCAACATAGAAGGATTTGAACTTATCACGCCGTCACCTAATTTGTGAACAAGTCCAATAATTGGTGATCATCATGTTGGTAACCCAACGTCATTGAGTGGTACTGATGACAAATTATTAATCATTAAGATAGAGAGATATGCTCTTGAGATATTTTTCACCTAAAACACAATTATATCGAAACTTTGTCATAACATTTTACTCACTTGAGTGTTGAAGATTCATGCGAAAAACTACCCACTCCCACTTTTTGTGTTCACAGATTTCAAAGTGTTATTCAAGTTTCCATGTTTTATTTGACCGTTGCTGAATTCTGACAAGAAGAAAGAGGTTCAACAAAAACATTATGCATATAATACAACAAATAAATCCACTATATAATAGAATAGTGGACGTTAGAACACTCATCACATTCTTTTTTTTAAACTCTCCAATATACATTTTATAAAATCCTTTCCTTACAAATTTTATGTACAAAATTTTTTTTTATTAATGCAAAATGTAACATTATTCTTAGTAAAAGAAAAGAGTTTGAATGGCCAAATGAGAATAACAAACAAAAAATTGCAAAATTTTAATATAAATCTCCTTAAAAAAATCTTAATATTTTTTTAATTTAAATAAAAATATATAAATTATATAAAATTAAAATTATTTTTTACTTAATAATATATCAAAATTAAATATTAAGGAGGCATTGTTTCAATGAGTTGCCTCTTTTTAAGGCTTCAAAGTCCCCGGCATGATATTTGAAAAAACTAGGCAAAGGCGAGTGTCTCATTTTCACTTCCAAAAACCACAACACTCCACTGCGCCTTCTCCACCTCGCTACATCAAACAGCAGCTCCCATCCCAATGTTCTTATAACTCCATCGCACTCCTTAAACGACTGCGTTTTACACCTAACCATGAGTACTGTCGATAAAATGTTAATCAAAGGAATCCGGAGCTTCGACCCGGAGAACAAGAACGTCATCACCTTCTTCAAACCCCTGACACTAATAGTCGGTCCCAACGGCGCTGGCAAAACCGTAATTTCATTTCCTGTTCTTTTATTTTTTACGTTTTTAGGGTTTTGCTGTGTTGACTTTTTCTTATATTGGTTTGTAGACTATTATTGAATGCTTGAAGTTGTCTTGTACTGGTGAATTGCCTCCGAATGCGCGGTCCGGTCATAGCTTCATTCATGACCCTAAGGTATGTTATACAATGTAGTTTACTTGTTGTATGTATGTGCCGAGTTCACTGAGATTTTTGTGATTGTGGCTGTTAGGTTGCTGGAGAAACGGAGACGAAGGGGCAAATTAAGTTGCGGTTTAAAACTGCTGCGGGGAAGGATGTTGTTTGCATAAGATCGTTTCAGTTGACGCAGAAGGCTTCGAAGATGGAATATAAGGCAATTGAGAGTGTTCTTCAGACTATTAATCCGCACACGGGAGAGGTTATTGTTTTCGGGAGTTCTTACTTGCGTTAATTTTCGTCATGTTTGGTTACATTAGTTTCATGTTATCATATGCGGTCTTGAAGTAATTTTTGCTCAATTGGGCTGCGTCTTCCATATATGCAGAAAGTTTGCCTTAGCTACAGATGTGCTGACATGGACCGAGAAATCCCTGCATTAATGGGTGTCTCAAAGGCTGTTCTAGAGAATGTTATATTTGTGCATCAAGATGAAGCTAATTGGCCATTGCAGGACTCTTCCACATTGAAAAAGAAGTTTGATGATATCTTTTCTGCGACAAGGTATTCATTGAGCTCCCCCTAGATGTTGAGATGAAATTTTATTTAAATACTTTACATTGTAGAATTGTTGTAGCTCTGGTTATAAATTTCTCCTTGCTTTGCAGTTGTTTCTCATAGATTTTTGTTTGCCATCACTTCCAATACTGTGAAACATATCTTTTTAATGCTTGAGCATTCTTATATTAAGTTCTTATGTTAAGTGAGTTTGATAAGACTTTACTTTATAGTGAAAGTCACCTGTTCCTCTGTAAAAATTATTTCAATTGCTTTTGTTGAATGCTTTCACAATTTTATATTGTCCTTTACACCAAGACTAGAAAATTCATGAAACTGAATCAAATTATTGGTCGACAAGAAACCAATTGCATAGGAAAGAAAATAAATACTAATGTTTAGAGAAAATAGAGTTTCAATGAGAGCCTATGCATGCTAAACTTCATGATTTCAAACTTCTACACTAGTGGCATTTGATTTTTCTGGAAAATCAAACTTTTACATTTTGAGATGAGTTGCTTACTTGGTAGAGTTCAGTAATGCAGATACACCAAGGCCTTGGAGGTCATCAAGAAACTCCACAAGGATCAGGCTCTGGAGATAAAGACATACAAGCTGAAGTTGGAAAATCTTCAAACCTTGAAGGACTCTGCATATAAGGTTCTATTCCATTCTTTGTTTACATACGTTTCGTTATTTTATTCTAAGAGTAGTTCATGTTCATGTGATCACAAACATATGGGTAACTTAATTTCAATTATGTTCTTGGCTTCGTTTTCTCTTGTAAGGCTTTGTTCCTTGATAGTTCAAAATAGAGATTCACTTTGCATATGGTTGGAAATGAAATCAGTGTATCAGTTGTCATTTTACTGTTTCTTTATTCTTTCAAATTGAAAAGGAAGATATGATGGTAGTAGCTGGTGAATTTAATGGATTGCTCTTCTATATAGCATCAGTTCAAAACTTATTTTCATATAAATCTAGTTTGGTTTGCTGATGAAATCATTTGATTGGTCCTAGCATCTGATTTAATCACGAACGATAATAATTCAAGTCCATTTAGACACTATATTTTTTTTTATTGTAAAATAGCTCGAAAATGTTTTTATTTTACTGGTATTTGCTTCTTGTGCATATGCCATATGAGAAATCCCATTGCCCCATTATTCAAAGCATAGTATGTATGCTTGCAGTGTATATTTGTCCATAGGTCAAACTTACTGTTGAATTTTTCAGTTCTTTGTAAGAGACTTAAATAGTGGATGTGTAAGCATGCTAATCCATTTCTTCATTTGCTTGCACTGTATTATTTGGTCTCTGTACCGGACTGATGGCGCTATGCTGCTAAAGATTTTGTATTTCTACTGCTATTTGAGAACCATACTCTATTTTTTTCCATCAATGAATAACATTTTTCTTCAAAATTAACAACTAGTACTTGTGCTTAAAATTCCTAACTTGTAGTCTTTGAATCACATGTAAAAAAACTAGATTTGTACTCCCATTTTTTTTCCTTTTATAGTAGGATTTGCCATTTATCAGTTGCCCATATGCGTGCAGCTTTTATAAAAGAGCAATTAATGATTTCATCCCTGTGGTTTATTTGCATGAACCAACACGCCCCTATATTTTTAAAAATATCTATTGCATCCCTGAATTTGGTGTGCAGACATACTATTTGGTCCCTCTACAAACTGAATTGTTGATTTATGCAAGATATGCTAACACATTTGCAATTCTAATTCTATTATATTCTGTTAGATTATGAGTTTGATACAAAATAAATATTGCAGACTTAAGTGAAATTATTGTCAACGAATATCCATGGGCGTAAGTAATTTTTAAAAATACAAGGATGTGTTCGTTAATACAGAGAAACCTCAGAGATGAAAAAGTTAATTACTCTTTGTAGAATATGGTCAAAATCATAAATGAAGATTTCTTGTGTATGCCAATTCTGGTGGCATTGATGTCTTTGTCGATGTAAATTTTCTTTACAGCTCCGGGAAAACATTTCTCAAGATCAGGAAAAAACAGAATCTTTGAAAGTCCAAATGCAGGAGTTGGAAACATGCATTCAAAATGTGGATGCAAAAATTTTTCAAACTGAAACAAATCTTAAGGATTTGAGGAAACTGCAAGATCAGATATCAACAAAATCTGCCGAAAGAAATATTTTGTTCAGGGAGCAGCAAAGACAGTATGAAGCTCTCGAAGAGGAGAATGAAGGTTTGTCATTGATGGATAAAATTCAATCATATTTGCTCCAGCCTCTGCATCTGTATTATTTGTACAGTTTATGGTTATAACTTAGTGTTCGATGAGGTCTAGGAAAATTTATTTGAACAAAGGATGTCTATGCTTCATTACTTGAACCGTCTCGTGCTTAGAATTTAATTTTGCTTCCCCATTTTGTAGATAGCGATGAAGATCTGAAGGAGTGGAAGCTCAAGTTTGATGAAAAAATTGCAATTATGGAATCTAACCGTAGCAAATTGTCTAGAGAAATGAATGACACAGATACAAAATGTTCTTTTCTTAAGCAGAACATTGACGAGTATATCCGAGAGAGTAGTAGACTGCAGGCTGAAGCAGATGTAATGCTAATCAAAGAATTATCTTTTCTTTTTGATATTTTGGATTCCAATTTAGATTCTTTTAAATGAATGGTTTGAATATTAGGCTATCGTCTCTCTGAAGAATGAAAGAGATTCCATCATTAAAGAACTCTGCACTAAGTATAATTTGCCATGTCCTCCAAGCATCTCCTTTGAAGATAATGTTGCAGAGAACCTCTCTAATCAATTGAAATCAAGGTTGGTGGACCTTGATAAGGATTTGCAAGAGAAAAAGGTGATTCTTTTCATCTCTCGCCATCGTGAGTGGTTGAGTGAGGGAGCATGTATTTTCCCAAACTCCTTGCTAAGGTCTAGACATACTCGTTTAGGAATGTACATGAATAAAGTAATCTTTGTCTCTCACACATAAACTGCCATTCTGCATAATGGTTTATTTATATTGTGCAAGCATGTCCAGATAAAATGGTTACCAAAAGTGCTGCACATGCGGAAAACTTATACTTCCAGCCAATCTTGTTGAGTAATATTACTTGCAGATTTTGATTTAAATGTTGCTACCTTAGGCCTCTAATGACAGAAAAGTGGAGGCAGCAGAGAAAAGCTATTGGGAAGCAAATGATAGATGGAAAAATACTGATGCTCAGATGCATGCTAAAAGAGAGATTAAGGTACATGTTAACTATAATTATATCCTATTGGTTATTCTTTCTCACAAGTCACAACTTGAGGTTGTTATTGACATAATCAATTTTTTGTTTTTGCAGAATAAAATTTTGAATCGCATTGTAGAGAAGGAGAATGAGCATGCTTCTTTTGAAGAAAAAGTTTCACACATCAATATTTCACACATTGATGAAAGAGAAAGGAACATGGTGAGATTTTTCCCATTAATCATTTTTGGTTGATAAGTAGAACTTATTTTATTTCACAGTAAAAGCTGCTACATATTTTCAACTAGCAATTGCATTTGTTCCCTTCAGAAATCGAACTCTTGGTGTCCTAGTACTGGAGAAAACTCTTGTACGAATGAGCTACATGCCTATTTGTGGAAAAACTCATTTTTTAACGAGTCATTCATTTGCTCCAACTAGGATTTGAATTAACAGCCTTCAATGCTAGAGAGTTCTTCATACCAATGAACTACATAAACATCTTCTATTGGGTTTGAATATAATGTATCAAAAAAAGACATTCCTTTTTTAATGTTCGCAGCAAGTGGAAGTTGAGAGAAAGACAAAACAACTTGCTCAAAGAGAGTTTGAGTTGAATATACGTCAGAAGCAGAGTGATCTGTTCAGTATAGAGCAACAGATTAAAACACTAAACCGGGAGAAAGACATATTAGCTGCTGACTCTGCAGACAGAGTGAAAATATCCATGAAGAAAGCCGATTTGGATAATCACAAGAAGAAACATAAGAAAATGTAAACCAGATCATTCTTTTTGTTATCATTTCAGCGTGTGATCTCTTGTATGCAGGTGTTTACCTTTTTCTCTTTCTTTCTCACATTGTTAGTTTTGCAACAGCATTGATGAATATAAGGACAAAATCAGAGGAGTGCTAAAAGGGAGGCTTCCGCCTGATAAGGATTTGAAGAAGGAAATTACTCAAGCTCTAAGGTTATAATTTCTTCAGTCTAGCTCTTTATTTGGAATTAGCATTTAGCGAGCATGAATATGGAGCCGTGTAGGTTATGTAGGCCTCTCTTAAGGTTCTGTGTAGAATATGATAATTAGAATATTTTTATTTACCTGCATGTCACATAATTTTTAGGTACACATCTTATCAAGTATGCTTTCTAAAAAATTATTACATACTGTGAGAAAAGGAATCAGGAATATCTAGGACAGGTCATGCTAACAATGCTTATATTTATGTACTTGTTTTATTTTATGGCCCCTAGCAATGATCAAATTGGTGACTCTTGGTTCACTTTTATCGATTCTGGTATTTGAAGAGTGAGTTCGAGTAGCTCATGTGTCATTCTTGAGTAGTGTATGAAGCAATAATATCATTCTTAAAAATCAATGCCATTTTCATTGTAGGGGAAGTCTTATCGTAGATTCACTTAGGTAGCTGATAGGGGAAGTCTTATCGTAGATTCACTTAGGTAGCTGATCTTTAAACTACCTTGAAGTTGCGAGCATAGTTGCAACTCTTGATCTCCCACGACAATACCATATTATTTCTCGGAAAATGTAATTTTTTATAATCTCTTACAGATCCCTGATGATATAGATGTTTATTTTTCTTGTGATTCTAATTTTTTCTCTTATAATTTGTTCATTTGTAACTTGTTTTATCACATTCACTTGATCTTCCACCTTATTGTATTCTAGATTTTATGACTGCTAAAATTGTTTGTTGTTTAACTTATTCAGTTGTTTGTTTCTTCAAGTTGTCTCTGGGATTTTGTCTCGCTGCAGGGCTCTTCTAACAGAATTTGATGATCTGAACTCAAAATCAAGAGAAGCTGAGAAGGATGTGAATGTTGTACAGATGAAAATACAAGAAGTTAAAAATCACATCTCTAAACTTCACAAGGATAGTGAATGTAAGTATCTGTCTATGTTTGAACGAGGTTGATGGCTGTGCTGAGAAATAATGGTACTTAACAGAATGTTTCTCTTTCTCCAGTGATTAAGATTTGAAGGAATGGTATCAATGTTGTCAGAACTCTAGAACAAATTGAAAAACCTTCTGCTTGATTAATGATCTGAAAGATCTATGATTGTTTTGGCCGTTTATCCTACTAAAAATTTTGCTTTTACTCAAAAGTTTCATTTGTTCATGCCTGTTTATCCTGCTTAACTTTTTTTTTTAAGTACCTGTCATACTAAAGCATAGTCAACATGGATTTTATATGTTTGTTATAAAAGCATGTGATGTCTTGGGATTAAAAACAATCTTGGAGACTAATCAGGCTTCATATGTGTTATGTTTTCTTTTCTTGTGTCTTTCTCTTATGCCATTAATTTCATGGTTTTAATCGGTTAGATTTTTATGAATTGTTTCATGTTGACAATATTATATAGTTCACTTTTGTTTATAGGTTACAATTATTTGTGCATTATTTGTTTTGTTCTATTTGATGAAGATCATCATAGGAAGGATTTGGTTAATTTAAAGTGGTAGATTTTTTTGTACTTTCACTTTTTATATCTCAGTTATTTTAGGAATATAGAAAGTAGTACCCACCCATCTTAGAAACAACAATTATGGGGAATATTTATGTTGAAATCAGTGTGTGATCGTGATCTGCCATTTATGTTAACTTACCATTATTAGCTTAAGGAAACTAATCTGTAAATAAATCCCTAGATGTAAGCTAAGATATGCAGAAATCAGGCTAGCATAGCTGTATATAATGTTGTATACTAACGATGCAATATACAAGAGAGAATACCTCTATTTTCAAGTTGGTATCAGAGCAACGACTATTCTATAGAAAAATACTTTAAACCATCATGTTTGAAGTTGTACACTTTGGTCCTACAGCCCAATCAAACATTGGAGAGACGGAGTGGAGGACCACTCTGAGAATCACCTCCACAAAATTGAATGGGAGGAACTTCCTGAAGTGGTCACAATCTGTTGTGATGTATCTCAAAGGAAGAAAAAAGTATGGATATGTTACTGGGAAGGTAAAACAGCCAGAAGAAACTGATCCCGAGTTCGAGAATTGGGAGGTAAGAAACTTGATGATTATGACGCTACTAATCAACTCCATGGAAGACAACATTGGATCTACCTACATGGGCTACGCTACTGCAAAAGAACTGTGGGACAAGGCGAGCCTGAAGATAGGAGAAAAATTTTTTTTAAATTTTTCGTTCAAATTTTTTCGGGTGGGAGAAAAATTTTGCTCGGACTCGCTTCCTTTGAAGGTATTTTCTTCGTTTGACATTTTCGCAAAAAAATATACGAATAAAATTTAAATAGCGAAAGATAATTTAACTTTTTTGGAGAATTTGTGAATATTATAGCTAGAGAGAATGAGAATAAGGTGAAATTAGATTTGAGTGTGGTATTTATAGAAGTATGAAATTAAAAAAAAAGAAAAAAAAATAAAAAAAAGTAATTAGCCGTTGGAACCAGCGGCGGTTGTTCTAACGGTTCCAACGGTCATACTACCGTTAGGAACTGGCGGTTTGCTGAACCGTAATCGGCCCGCCCAGGGACCGGTTTTGTCCGGTTCCGGGCTGGACCGGTTCGGGCCAGCGAACCTGAGGGTCCAGCCGAGCCGGTTCCGGTCCGGCCCGCTGGTTCCGGGCCCAAATTTACAACTCTACCTTTCTCCTTTGTTCATAGTGATGTTTGGGGACCATCTAGGATTAAAACTAGAACCGGGAAGAGATGGTTTGTGACTTTTACGGATGACCATACAAGTTTGTTGGGTCTTCCTTCTTACGAAAAAATCTGAAGTAGCTATTGTATTTCAGAAGTTTCTATCAGTTGATTGAAAATCAATTCCGGAAAAAAATCAGAGTACTACATTCTGACATTGGTACCGCGTATTTGAATAAAACTCTGGGAAAGTTCTTACAAGATAAGGGGATCCTACATCAGACAACGTGTTTGGATACCCCACAGCAAAATAGGGTCTTGGAAAGGAAGAATAGACATTTGCTTGAGGTCGCAAGAACACTTATGTTCTCCATGAATGTTCCTAAATATCTATGGGGAGAAGCTTTGTTAACAGCTACATATTTAATCAATCGGATGCCAAATAGAACCTTGGGGTTCAAAGCTCCCTATTTTGTCCAAAAGAGGGGTTTCCAAGTCACAGATTCTCTAGTGAACTACCTCCTAAAGTATTTGGCTGTGTCGCATATGTTTATTCAAAAGGACGGACCAAACTAGATCCTCGGGCTGAGAAATTGGTGTTTATTGGCTATGGGTGAATCAAAAAGGGTGCATATGCTTTGACCCTAAGACCAAAAAGACGATTACTTCCATGGATGTTACATTTTTGGAAAAACAACCGTATTTCCTTCATGGTGAGATTTAGCCTAACGGGGAAGGAAATACGGATATGGAAGCTAATTTCTCAGATCTGGATTTATATATACCTAATTTGTTGCCTGATCTTCCTCCAGATTCACAGCAATCAGAACCTATCAGCTCGGGAACCAGTATAGACGTACAAACTATTGCAAACGAGGGAGACTCAGATGCAAGACTCCAAACAAAGGAGTTGCGGGTGTGCTCAAGAAAACCGAAGAACACCTTGATGCAATCACAATCGGGTAGAGAACCAAATACAGCAGGTATTCCTGAGGACTCTAATCCGATTAGTGAATCTAATGTAGAACTTTCTACTGTTTTCGACTCAAACGGGCTACCAGGGGATCTATATCTACCTATTGCTGTCCAGAAGGGAAAGAGAGCATGTGCACAACATCCTCTTGCCAACTACATGTCCTACAAAAGATTGTCTACGAATCACAAGACATTTGTATCCCAGATTACAAAGGTTTCAATACCGAAAAATATTCAGGAAGCAATGTCAGATAGTGAATGGAAGGAGGCTGTATGGAGGAACTAAAAGACTTGGAGAGAAACGACACTTGGGATATTGTAGAGGATCCTAGAAATGTGAAGACAGTGGGCTGTAAATGGGTATTTACTGTCAAGTTTAAGGCAAATGAGAGCATAGAAAGAAGGAAGGCGCGCTTGGTGGCAAAAGGGTTCACACAAACCCTAGGAATTGACCACCAAGAGACCTTTCCTCCAGTAGCAAAGATCAATACCATCCGGATTTTACTATCACTAGCAGTAAACTCGGATTGGGGGCTCCACCAATTGGATGTCAAGAATGCGTTTTTGAATGGGCATCTAGAGGAGGAAGTGTTCATGAATATCCCTCATGGATATGAAGGGAAATACGGCAGTGGAAGACTGTGCAGACTGCGGAAATCTCTTTATGGACTAAAACAGTCACCAAGGGCTTGGTTCGAAAGGTTTGGCAAAGTGGTGAAGGTTTTGGGTTACACAGAGTCAAGCTGATCACACTTTATTCTATAAAAAATCTGCTGAAGGAAAGAAGTCAATATTAATTGTGTATGTTGATGATATTATCATCATAGGAGATGATACACAAGAAATTGGGAATCTGAAGCAGAGATTGGCTAGAGAATTTGAGCTGAATGACCTCGAGCAACTAAAGTACTTTCTTGGGATGGAATTTGCTAGATCGAAGGAAAGAATATTTGTAAATCAAAGAAAGTATGTTCTGGACCTACTGTCCGAAACAGGGTTTCTTGGGTGCAAAGTTGCAGAAACACCTGTGGAAGCCAACCTAAAACTCCAACCAACATCCTTGGAAAATGTCGTGGATATGGAGAAGTACCAGAGATTGGTAGGGAAGCTAGTCTACTTGTCTCATACACTAGGAAAAGAACACTTTGATGCAGCTCACAGAGTGCTACGGTACTTAAAGGGTACCCCGGGCCAAGGGTTGTTGATAAAAAAGAGAAAAGAAATGGACATTGAGGTGCATACAGATGCGGATTGGGTTGGTGATAAGAACGACAGAAAGTCTGTCTCCTGGTATTGCACGTTTATTGGAGGGAATTTGGTAACATGGCGGAGTAAGAAGCAAAGTGTGGTGGCCAGAAGTAGTGTTGAAGCAGAGCTTAGGGCTCTGGCTTCAGGAGTTCCTGAAGCCATTTGGCTCAGGAGAGTGTTAAAGGAACTGGATATTCCTATAAAGGCATTCATAAGAATATACTGTGACAACACGGCTGCCATCTCTATTGTACACAATCCTGTCATGCATGACAGAACTAAACACATAGAGATTGACAAACACTTTATTAAAGAGAAGGTGGACACAGGAGTATTTTGTATCACCTATATCCCAACCTCTCAACAGACAACAGGCATCCTAGCTAAGGGATTACAGCAAGATCAGTTCAACAATTTGGTTAGCAAGCTGAAGATGGAGGACATCTACAGATCAGCTTGAGGGGGAGTGTTGAAATCAGAGTGTGAACATGATCTGCCGTTTATGTTAACTTACCATTATTAGCTTAAGGAAACTAATCTGTAAATTAGTCAGGAAAATCCCTAGATATAAGCTAAGATATGCAGAAATCAGGCTAGTATAGCTGTATATAATGTTGTATACTAACGATGCAATATACAAGAGAGAATACCTCTATTTTCAAGTATTTAACTACTGTTTCATGGCTGACTGCAAATGTATTTTTTATAAGACTTGGACAACACATAGTTTTTAATTATAATTAAGCTATGTTTACTGACATAGTTTTTAATTATAATTAAGCTATGTTTACTGGTTTGTTTATTGTTTTATAAGAGTTTCATAATTTATGTATTCTACTTCATTTTTCATGGTAAGTGTATTCTTCGTTGCAATTATATGGTTTCTAATGCAGCAAAGAAGAGATTCATTGAGTCTAGACTTCATTCCTTGGATCAGCAATCTTCTGGAATTGATTCGTATCTCAAAGTTTTGGAAACGGTTAAGGCAAAAAGAGATGACCTGAAAAGGTTTCTGGTTCTATTTATGGTGTATTAACCATTCAGATTTTCTATTCCCAAAATTTTAGATTTGCTTATATGTTCATCAATTGTTGGCTGCAGCAAGTACAATATGGCAGATGGTATGCGGCAGATGTTTGATCCTTTTGAAAAAGTTGCCCGTGCTAATCATATTTGCCCTTGTTGTGAGCGTCCTTTCTCTGTTGAAGAGGAGGACGAGTTTGTAAAAAAGGTGATTTATCATCCTGTGGCATGTGCTTATATATTGTCTATTATGTAATCTTTCACTAGCAAACCAAAATATCCAGACGCATAGCCTGGACTGGCTCCTATTATCACTTTATCGAAATGATGATGTGCTGATAAACTATGTGAAATACAGCAAAGAGTAAAGGCAGCAAGTTCTGCTGAGCAGATGAAATTGGTAGGTGTGGATTCTACAAATGCAGAATCTCAATATCAACAGCTAGACAAGCTTCGCATTATCTATGAGGAATATGTCAAACTAGGCAAGGAAACGATTCCTTCTGCTGAGAAAAATTTGAATGAGCTGACTGAAGAACTGGATCAGAAATCTCAAGCACTCGATGATGTAAGTATCTTTCTGGTATAAAAGATATTGCAAGCCTTCAACTGAGGTGTCCACTTTACAGCAGCAAACGAAAAAAAACTAAATATCAACTATGCTTCCTAACGAAAATTAGTGATCTTGCGGCCAACCAGAAATGAGCAGTGAATGTTTTAGCTCTCTGAATTGATTGTTTCCTCTGTACCATGGTCACATAGTAAATAGTTGTGTTATGTTATACTTTTACTGTTGAGTTGATTGACATATTGAAGCATGATTTGTTATAGGTGCTCGGTGTTTTAGCTCAAATAAAGGCAGAAAAGGATTTAGTTGAGGTTGTGGTGCAACCAATTGAAACTGCTGATCGACTTTTCCAAGAAATTCAGTCTTTGCACGAGCAAGTAAATGACTTGTTGTATAAGCTTGATTTTCAAGGACAAGGGGCTAAAACAATGGATGAAATTCAATCTGAGCTCAGTAGTTTGCAGAGCAGGAAGTATGTTACTTTCATTTTTTTCTCTTATTATTTAGTGGAGTTGGTCATCCTAATTGGTTTCCAGATAGAATGTTTGAACTATCAATTCTCAAATTAAGTAAATGTTGCGACACCAAAATCCTTGCTCATTGTCTTACATCATACATGCAGAGTTTCTGTATACTCACACAGATACATGTGCTTTCATCAGACATTTCTCTTCTATTATTCAGCATCACTAAGTTCATCTTCTGCCTCATGTTTCTAAACCTTGTGTCTTTAACTTTGAAATCAGGGATAGTTTGAATGCAGATTTAGAGAATTTGAGGGAAGAGCAAAGATTTATGGAAAAGGATTTATCACACATCCAAATACGGTGGCATACCCTCAGGGAGGATAAAGTTGCAGCATCTAATGTACTGCAAAATGTGAAGAAGGCAGAAGAAGAGTTGGAATGTTTGAATGAGGAAAAAAAACAAGTTGAGCTTGATGAGAAGGTCAACTATTGTGTTCATTACTGAGATTATTTTGGCTTTCTGTCGATGTCAAGAAATCATTTGCATGTTTTTCTTGCTGCATTTATTGGTTGAGACAACTGATCACATAGATGTTTCTAACTGCTCTAATGTGCACTGATGGTTTTGAAGCTCAGTGTAGATGAAGTTTATAAACTTTTCTTTTACCTAGATTATTTCATTTCCAAATTTGCAAGTGGACCATTGGACTACCTAGTCAGCAATCTACGTTGAAATTGGAGGTCCTTATATAGACTGAACATACTAATTATGATCTTTGAGGTCTAGATGAGATTGACTGTATCTTGTCTGAATAGTTTATTTGCAGGTTATGCTTGTATTTCCTTGTCGATGAGGTCTTAGTTTAGTTAGTAAGGTTGGTTGATGTTCCATCATAATATTATAAGAATGATTGATAAGAGAGCGAGACATCCAAAAACTCTTAAAAATACCTTTTTAATCTTTTTCATCACATAGAGAATGCAATCTTCTGTTCACTTTGCATTTTTTTCATCTTGCTTTCTGCCTTTGAGAATTTTTCTAAGTAGGTTGGCTGAATTATCCGTCTTCCTGTCAGTATTTGAATATTTTATTTTTATGAATCTCGGATTAACTGCAGCATTTGACGGAAGCACTTGGCCCATTATCAAAGGAAAAGGACAAATTAGAAAGTGACTATCGTAAGTTGAAAGTCATTCTGGAGCAAGATTATGAAGAGCAGAAAACCCAATTGAATGCCTATCAACAGGAAGTTGACACGCTTTTCAAAAAAATTTCCAAAATTAAAGAGTAAGTTTTTTTTTTTTTTTGCAAAATTGAGGACGAGTACTTAGACACTTTTCCTAGTTTATTTTTTTGATAGGTTAAAGAGGGTTTTTTTTGCAAAATTGAGGACGAGTACTTGACACTTTTCCTCTTTTATTTTTTGATAGGTGATTTGTCATCATTTATTTTGGTAATTCATTTTATTTTTCAGGTACTATGACATGAAGAAAGAGGACAAATTGAAAGCAGCACATGAAAAGCTTTCTCTGTATAAGTCTCAACTTCGAAGTAGTGAAGCTAGGAAGCTTGAAATTTTAGCTGAACTGGACAAAATCAAAGATTCTATAAAAAGTCAAGATCATTTGAGGCGAACTATTGAGGAAAACTTGAACTACAGAAAAACAAAGGCTGAAGTGGACGAACTCACTAATGAGATTGAATCATTGGAGGACAGAATAATGAAGGTTGGCGGGATTTCTGCTTCAGAAGCTGAACTTTCAAAACTGTCGCAAGAAAGGGAGAGACTTCTTTCAGAGGTATGTGTTCAAGTTCAATTATCAATGCATATAAAAAATTTTCATTTGAACATATTTCTGAGATGATCCAATGTTTTCATTTCACTTGCATGAAACTCTGATAAGGTTTTGATTGTAAGAATAGTGACTCAATAAAACAGTATGTAATAATAAAGCAAAGTGATCCCTTTTGATTAATAATCTATACTGTAACAGAATTCAAGAGCTGCTACTCTCTCCCTTTAACAGTTTTCAAGAGCTGTTACTCTCTCCCAGACTCAAGGTCAACCAATAAAAATGTAATCTTGCCTGCCCCCTAGGGTTACTACTTCTCTACATATATATCATTTTCTTGTGCTAACAAACTTGAGCAGGATCAGCATGACTCCCTAAAAATAAGACACGTAATAACCTGGCCCACTTTCTATTACAACTCATAATTGGCAACATAACAGATATTATTTTCATCTTGGCCTTTTTCCCCTTCAGCCTTGATCCCTTGATGGTCTTTTTCCTCTTTTTCTTGTGGTATATCCGTAATAACTTATCAATCTCTTACTTGAATACAGCGTACAAGTCATTGTGAGGGTATTATTTGATGACTATAATATGATATGAAAGTTTTTTCTGTATTTTCTCTGCTCTCGTTGCTTTGTAGAATTCTCTCCCTGTCACAGATTGGTGTATCTTTGTCTCAAGAGAATCATCTGATTCAATTATGGAGATTACCATTTGTCTTTTTACTTCTCTGTCAAAACAGTTAAATCGGTGCCGTGGAACATCGTCTGTCTATCAGAGCAATATTTCAAAGAATAAGGTTGATCTGAAGCAGACTCAATACAAGGACATTGACAAGCGATACTTTGATCAGTTAATCCAACTAAAGGTGTGGCATATAGTTCCTTTCTCGACAGTTTATTTTGTGCTATTGTAAAGTAATACTTTTATGATATCTTGACAGACAACTGAAATGGCCAACAAGGATCTAGACAGATACTACAATGCACTTGACAAGTGAGTTGTAATAAATACGATTTAACAGCATTTGTCATGCTTTTCCCTTCAACCTTATTGAAAAAGAATTGGGGATGCAGTTCGTGTGCTTTGTATTCTTGAAATTTGTTTGATCATTTCTTTAAAATCGTTTCAAGTCATTTATTTGTTAGCAGTATAACTGTGATTTCAAAAGTATTTTCTATGAGTATGCTCTTTACCACTGGACATGAAATAAAATGCTTGTGCTGTACATTGATAAGTTTGAAGTCCATATCACATACCTGCTGTAAAAAATTTACTCAAAGGCATTAAGAGATGAACATGTGCTAGTCGGATCTTCCATATTTAGTCATTATTTGTTTCAATTAGGCTCAGTGCAGGTGTATAACTGTGGCCAAGATCTGTTCTAATAAATGCTGTTCATAAGTTCTGTCTGAATCTAATTATGTTTGAGACTGGATACATACTTAATTAGCTTAACGTTAACATATTTATCAATGTAACACTAAGGTGCTTCATGCTTCATTCTACAAAAGAACTAACTTCCTAGAATGAATGTTTCAGAGCTCTGATGCGCTTCCACACAATGAAAATGGAGGAAATTAATAAAATCATAAGGGAACTGTGGCAGCAAACATACAGAGGACAGGATATAGATTACATAAGCATTCACTCCGATTCTGAAGGTGCAGGAACCCGTTCTTACAGCTATAAGGTACTTTCTCTCAACATTCGTCTCACTTCTCGGAGATTTATCCTTCATTGACCGCTTCCAATTGCATTTGCTACAGGTTGTTATGCAGACCGGTGATGCAGAGCTCGAAATGAGAGGAAGGTGTAGCGCTGGTCAAAAGGTGCATGATTGTAATAGTTGACTGCCTCTTCTCTTTCTATTCGTTTCACTAAAATTGGAACGTATTGTTTGGTTCAGGTCCTTGCGTCGTTAATCATAAGACTGGCATTAGCCGAGACTTTTTGCCTCAATTGTGGAATTCTAGCACTGGATGAGCCTACAACAAACTTGGATGGTCCAAATGCCGAAAGTCTTGCTGCTGCTCTCCTTAGGTATGAATAACTTCAAACTTCATCTTGACAGTGTGAAATGCCTATCCCTTGTAGGTTGTAACTGACGTGTTATCTCTGCAAATTCTTCAGAATTATGGAGGACAGGAAGGGCCAGGAGAATTTTCAGCTGATTGTTATAACTCACGATGAGCGTTTTGCTCAGTTAATTGGTCAACGACAACACGCAGAAAGATATTATCGAGTTGCTAAAGATGACCTGTAAGACTTTTGGTGCTCAAATTTTCTCTATTTTTATTATGATAATGACCAGATTATACATCCTTTTACTTCCGGCTGCTCGAAAGTAACATGCTGGTATGTCTTTTTGTCAGTCAACACAGCATAATCGAAGCGCAGGAGATTTTTGATTGACATTTCTGGAACAAAACGCTAGGTTTTCTTATTGAAGAGAATTGCGGTTTTACTGCATGGAAATGAACAACAAATATCCGAAGTTCTGTTGTTTATTGCGGTTTTACTGATGATGGTGCCTGCCTCATTAATTATTTGTAATTTTTTTTTTCCAGTTGTTTGTAGTTTGTGCTTTTATTTTCTTTTTCTCGCTTCTTATTTCTTAGACTGACGCTATTCTCCAGTAGACTGAGAAGGCATGCATTTGACAGGAATCCCCGTCTTAGTCGGTGGGTGTTTTTTTTTTTTCTTATTAGTATCTTGGACGGTTTGATTTTGGTGAGTTTTAACGGCCCCTTCAAGGGGTGCAATCTCAGATAGGAAATCGCTCCTTAATGCTTTTTTTTTTCAATTGTAATAGTATTTATAGAAAAACTTAGCGTATGTATGTGTCTGCATTTTAGATGTTCCCCGAGTTGATTTGATTGTTCGCTTGTTTCCTGCGGAATGAATCTGTTAAGTCAGAATGGACGAAGTTTTCAGCCAGCTTGTCATGCCAAAGAAATCGTTATGTGAGCATTCGACGCATGTAAATTAATATTCGACGCATGTACAGTAATCTCTTGCTTTATTGCTTACGAAGAAACGACACAACAGAAAAACATATCTGAGAGAGAGAAGTGGAATCCCCGGCATGAACTTGAAAAGAAATGAAAAATTTGTAGCTCAACTACTACACCAAAACAAAAACAAACCACCGACCCTTTCATGTGGGACACTCCTTGACATTAAGACCTAATCCTTGTATTTCATCTGGGACAAAAGGAATCCAGGCATGTCAAAAGAGGATGCAAATTTCTCAACGTCTGCCTTGAGCTCCTCGATTTCTTTGTTGTTCACCAAACCCTTGTTGAAGTCCTTTAGGAGCTTTCCATGTTCCTTTTGAATGTTTAAGGTGATGGTC
>CANYCX012533462.1:0-12952 GCA_948193385.1 Breynia disticha f. nivosa | reverse complement strand
CGTGTACTGAGCTCGAGTCCGTGTACCACCACTGGTCCACTACACGGACCAGACCGTGTATCTTAGTGATGTCCGTGTAGTTGGATAGTCGGGCCAAAATTTTTTTTTTTGTCAGTTTTATCCTAAATTAGTCCAAAGTTAATTGTATAGGAATGTTGGAAAGAATGAAATTGAGTTTGTGATGATTGAATTTGGATTATGAAATTGATTATGATGGTTATGATTTGAGTTTATATATTTTTGGATGGAATGGGATGTTGTCCATTTGGTAAGTATGATTTACTGAGTTATCAAAAACTCATAATGCGTTTTATGCCTGCCATATTCGACATTGGCAGGAACTTGATTAGGTTTTCTTTTGGACACAAAGGTGGGTGCTTGGCTGCTATATTGAGGATTGGACCAAAATGAACCGAGGTGGGTAGTGTAAAATTTTAGGATTTGATATTGTACGTGACTATACTTACATTTTGCATAAATTTTATTTTGTTAGGTTATTGTCGAAATAGGATCATTTAGATCTAATTTCCTTTATAACCTAAAATATTTTGTTTACCTCATATTTGGTTTGACATTCGCCTTTGTAAAACTTTGTAAAGGGTTGTAACACTTTGTAATTATGGTTTTAATATATGAGATGTTCATCTTTTGATTAATGAATTGTGAACTTCGTTTAATGTTGTCCTTCAAATTTTTCTAAAGTACCAAAACATGATTTCCGAGTTCGAGTGTCACTTACAGGAGGGGAGATTATACGTAAGTGATAGTCGAATTCGGGGGTCACATAATTGATTACTATAATCGATATTGGAAAACTACATTGTGAACGATAAGAAAACAATATTGAATTTTTAGGTATAATATATTTTTAAGATTAATATTTATAGAGGATATTGTAAATGGCTATATAAGAAGTCGATTGAGTTAATGAGAGAGGATTAGAGGCTAGAGGAGCTTCGAAATAATACAGACTTATAGGTGAGTAATCCAGACTCACTTAAATATAGTTTTATGTGTGAACATCTAAAGAAAAAGATAATAAAAAGGATATTTCATGATAATTGTGTGATTAGTTAGAGATATGAATTATATGAGAAATGTTAGAATTTCCTAGAGTGTAAGAAATTGCTGACAGGGTGTGCAAGAGTTGCACATATGCTATGATATGGGTATTCAGAGTGTTTATTTGATTTATTTGAGTTGAGATGATGCATACATGTAAATCACCAACAAGATAAATTTATGAGTACAAAGAAAATACAGTATATGCATCTTGATGATTGAGATGTTTGATAGGATAAATATGATTATAGGTGAAACCCTAGAAAATGATCTTATGATAATATAACTAGAATAATTCTGAAAATAATTATAAAGAAGAAATAAAAAATAATGAAACATAATATAAGTTTAAAAGAAAAACAGAGATATCGATACAATAGGAAGTACAAGAAGAAATAAAAAATAATGAAACAAATTTATATATGAATATACGATTGAATGGTCGTATAAAGATATAAAATGAAAGAAAAGGAGAAAATATAGAATATGAGAATGCATACATATATAAATTCGAATTATGAACAGGTACATGAAACACAGAACGAAACGTGAATAGGTACGTGAGCATTATTTTTGTGTTCATATATACAGTTATATAGTTTCGGCTGTACATGATATCAACGCTAATCACAGCTTCGACTGTACAGGACAATAGCTTCGGCTGTACAGGATCATAACTTTGGCTGTACAAGTTTACAGTTTCAACTGTACAAGATTGCATGACTTTGATAAATGAACGTTCACGATACGAACACGATTTCAATCATAGATGACATGATTCAAATATAAAGGAATAGTAATAGAATACAAAATACAAATACAACATAGTAGAATTAAATAAAGAAAATGAGTATTAACAAGAATTTGAATTTACAGAGTTGGTATTATTATAAAGTGATAATTAATCATAGATGATTACTCACTGAGCCCACAACTAACACAACTGCGATATATATGTTTCAGGAACATGAAAAGAATAGAGGTTCATAGAAGATAAGTCAGCAAATGGGTCAGCTGCCGCTCCTCAACACTTCCTCTCTCTATAGTCAAATAGGATCATATGTATATTTATATGTATAGATAGTTGTTGTATGAAATATGTGTTGTTATGCTTATATGAAATGATTAATATATGAAAATGAAATAAATAGTCATGATTTACAACAAGTTGACAATTGGTTGAATACAAGGATACAACAGTTGCATACAAACCATGCCTGAAAAACACGAGTTATGTATTGCAGATGAACAGGAACGTGGTAGTATAATACGGGGCCGTGCCCATGGGACATATTACACTAACACGAGCTATGTTCTAGACTAAGTTACAGGCCTGGCTGTATACTATTATACATATGTCTGATGCGTGCTTTTGAAAAAAGTATTGTTATAGGAAAAAGGTTTTAAATATTCCACATATTAAGTATTATAGAGATTAATCATACGATTAAATATGTAATAAGCATAGGATGTTTTAGTATTTCTTTCCTTATCCCATCAAATCTCAGCTCTTTACATTTTTCTTCTGTTTTTAGTAAGGCAAATGAGTTGAGCGCTCTTGTTTGACTCGATAACAATTTGTTCATAACTCGGCTTGTCAGTAAATGAACCAAGTTTAAACAAAAAATTAAGCTCGCTTTGTAAACAAGCCGAGCTTGAACATTCAAAAGCTCGTGTACAAACTCGTTTAACTGTTCATGAATGTGCTCGTGAACAAGCTCGTTTACGTATTCCTGAACATGCTCGTTTAAGTGTTTGCAAAAGTGCTCGTTTAAGTGTTCGTAAACAAACTCATTTAGTTCATAATACATGTGTGACATAGTTAATAATTTATTTTATAGCCTATAGTCTTATAAATACATAGTTTATAGAACATTAGTTCAAATAAAAAAAATAGATACATGTTTTATCTTTTTACAGTTAATAATTTACCCTGAACTTATAGAGTTATAGTCGTAGACATAAGTCTAAATAATATTTTAAGAATTTTAAATTATTTTTAAATCTTTCAAATAATAAAATAGATACATGTTGTATTTAATGTATAGTTGATAATTTATCTTGTAATTTATAGAGTTATAGTCTTATACATAGATCTACATAATATTTTGACTGTTCCAAATTATTTTTAAACTTTTCAAATAATAATAGATACATGTTGTATTTAATGTATAGTTAATAATTTATCTTGTAATATATATAGTCTAATAGGTCTATATACTATTTTGAATGTTCTAAATTATTTTTAAATTTTCAAGTAATAAAATAGATACATATTGTATTTAATATATATTTAATAATTTATCTTGTTCTTATAACTTATAGAAGAACAAATTTAATGTTCACATTTGTCTATGAATGTCGTCTTATGATTTTAGTTGAACTATGTTCGAAATATTTTCTAGATAAATGTTAATATTTTGGATGACTAAACTATTTTGATTTGGTTTGATTTGAGTATAAAGAACTTTTATTACTAAACATTAGTAATTTTTTATTAGATTAATTAATGAACTTTAGTTGATAAATGAGTTGTGGTTAGTGATCATATTATGTTCATGAACAAATTCGTTAAAACTCATAAATAATATTGATTATGAACATGCACATTTACTAGACTCATTTAAGAGGCTCGTTAACATATCTGTTTCAGAAACTCATTTTAGACTCGTGAACATGTTTTTTAGAGGCTCGTGAACAGGCTCATTAGCTCCCAAGCTTTAAATGAGCCGAGCTTGAACAAGAATTTGAGCTCGATAAATAGCTCAACTCGAGCTCGAACTTGTAAAATTTTAATGAGTCGGCTTGAACATTCGAAAACTCGGCTCGACTTAGCTCAATTATAACTTTACCTTTTAGGGTCTTTTATTCTACAAAATTATACTAGTGATTTATGAACAATTAAAGATATTACATGCCTTCTTCGTCCTTTCCTTTTTGAAAAAATGCTTCAAGGTATTTTTTTTTCTTTTGTGAAAGTTTTGGTAGTGTAAATCTTTCTTATCATTTTCTGTTTTTCATCTCTTTTTATGCTTCAACATTTTTCTTAATGAGAACTTAGAAAAATTGAAACTTTTTGCTCTTTTCCTTTTTTTGTCTCTCCATATGCTTCAAGAATTCTTCGACATGGATGTTTGAGAAGCTTGAAATTTTCTTGATTTATTCGTTTTTATTTATTTAGCTATTAATTCATTTATCTATTTATTCTATACTTAAATTTGCAATTTTGGGTTCTTATTTTTTCTTCATTTACTTTGAATAACATGCCCGCTTGACACGACTATGTCGACCCCGTGTTCCTGACTTTGAGTTATAGTGACCTTTACCCGACTGTGGCCAAGCCGTGTTGTCTCCTTAACTTATTTTTCCCATTTTCTTGGCCCCTTCTCATTAGTTATTTAATATCCTCGAGTTTCGACACTAATTTTATGATGAATTTATGTGGTGTAATAACTCTCCTATCCTTAAAGAAATTTCATCCTTGAAATTGGTAAGTCATTCACATTTCTCATTAGCATGTATTATAACTCCTCATAACACCTATTTACATCAATCACCTAATCTTTTCACATTCCATAACAACCTCACTCTAAACTTAACATCTCATCCATTAACATCAATTAATGACCAATTTACCCTCAAATCATGAATATCTCAACAACATCTATAACATTATCATTACTTGATTAGTATTGCAATCAAGCTAAACCCAGTTGTGCAAAATCTTGATGTTTTTATATCCTAACTAATCCTTAGTATGTGTGTCAATAAGTCATCAATCTCACCAAACTTGTCAGTATCCCATTTTATCGTACAAATCATTCGTTCATCCACTTCACTCAATTGGTTATCACAATCAATTTCCTACATACAAATCAATCTGTCATTAACTTTATCCTCAAACTGTTTATTCTTATGCCCAATCCTTACACTTAATCATTTTCATTAACTCATTTGAATATCTTTCTATTGTAAAACCTACACCTTGAAATTCTTCACATCATATCATATTTTCTCAAATTCCCAAATTGAAAATTATTTCCACGCTCAATTTCTCACCACTCTATGTAATGCCTACCAAGATATGGACCAAAAATTTCGTTAACAAGGGCTTTATTGTGATGCTAAATTTTTTTTCTTTCCTTAAATAATGAAGTTTCCAAAATCCATAAAAATTTTCTGCAAAAATAAACAATAATGACCAATATGAGAAATCTAGTTCGCACATATATACGAAAATACAAAAGTGTATATTTTAAATAAATGTCCAAGTTGAAAATGTCTACAACTACAAAGGATTTACACAACTATGAAAAATTTTTAAATAAATGCCTTCGTCATCACACCCTAGTCCCAAATGTGAAATCCTCGGCCAACCTGCTAAACCACAGCAGCAGAACATAAAAGGTGAGTGTAAAAATTAGTAAGTGAATACCTCATTCATCACTTATCTGTTTATGTAAAATCTAATACACTCGTTCATTTACTCTCACCTTTATCTTGCTAGTTAGGCACTCGCTCTATACTCATGGGGTGTTCTACTCTTTCGCTTAGAATCTAGGGTACATTATTTAGGTGTTCAATTCGAGTTATCTTTGGTGTTATTTAGCTTACAAATGATTGCTTTTAAGTCCCTATCTTAGCCATGTTCATGTACTTACTTTAGGATGTTTTAGGGCAAAGTATATAAGTTGGTACAACTCCCTGGACAAGAATAACGTATCTTAATCCCTTGTTTAACGTACATTATTCATGTTGTCTCCAGAATAACGTATGTTTTATTAGGAAATAATGTACTTTAACCAATGACAACGTACGTTATTAAGCTCCAGTATGCATAAATTTCACGTTCCGAATCACACCAACACTTAACCGATTTTTACCTCAACTAACATCAAACTAAGTACATCTCACACCATTCCTACTTACACATTAATTCCATACTAGAAACCAAGAGGAAACATATCAAACATAATGCAATTAGCATAAGGATTTCAATTCATTCACATATCATAACCTCACACATCAAACTAACTTATGTACACCTTCATTCTTATCATACACAATATCTTAACCTCAATCCTACCACATTTGTATAAAACCACGATTCTTACATATAGTTGTACTTTGCATTTACATACACAACTGATATCCCACCTATAGATCATTTAAGTCACAACACACATATCCATAACTCAACTTACAACATTCACATACATGTCAATCCACCGATTCAATTATCATACAATTAATCCACCTTTAACATTTAGTAAGTGAGCATAATTCTCATACAATTTACATTCACATTACAAACCACAATCACATACCACACATACATGTAACTTATTTAAACACAACACTATAATTCATATCCAGAACTCATTTGTGTTCACATATAGTATCATACAATCATTCTCACCCAATCAATCATGTCAATTAATCATCTACATCAATAACACCAACATGCTACATGTGTATGCATCATGATCATGGTATGCCACTTTCATCTTTCCCAATGTTATGCTTTCTCTCACAGAGGATCCTCTCTCTTTTACCTTGGTTGTTCAATCAGTACCTATATGCTTAGGATCACCCAGTCTCGTATGACACTTTTCTATCCATGCACATGTGCTTAGGATTACCTAGTCTCACATTGCCCACTTTCTCTCGTTGGTCAACCGGTGTCGATGTGTTTAGGATTCCCCAGTCTCACATGACACTTTATCATTCGAGGTATATGCACTTAGGATTACCTAGTCTCACATGACGCTCTCTAATCTCTGGCATATGTGCTTAGGATCACCCAATCTTACATTGCTAGTTCTATCCAAGTTGTCCAATTAAGGGTGGTCCAAACTTTTCTTTCTCTATATTCTCAATCAACAGTCTATGTGGTCTCTCAAGTTCATATTCCTAACTGAATTCTACCATGTATGTATGCCACATGCGTGTATGCCCTGAATGTACATGTATTATGATCATATTTTTCTCACAAGCTAGTATTCACCATTCCGACACACACATTGCATTCTTTTCTTAAGTTCTTTGTTTACCCATAATAGCTCATAGCAATGCATCGATTATATGAAATCAAAGTCAAGTATTATAAATCACACCTTAAAACACATAATTCAAGGATAGTTCAATATAGTACTACCCACATCAAATATCATAGAATACATCTCAAAACATCATAAATCAATACACAAGACTACACACACATCTCAAACTTCTCATTTTAATCGCATTCAAAATTTATGCATGAAGCCAAAATTTTCCTTTCCAAACATAAGTCATATATCACACATATACATAATGCACCCAATGTTCATTAATCATCTATCTCATTCACATTATCAAAACCATAAACATCTTTTCTTAAATCACACCACACAATCTCACATGCACGCTCATCATCAAAAAGTATGCATCGTGCTATGCCAATGCCAATGCAAATCACACCACACAATAAAACGTCCTATCCTAATTACCATATTAATCACTTTACTATTAATCACATCACTATAAACGTACGTATATTTTAAAAATTTTCTAATAATATATACATAATCCGTTAATGTTAATTTTTGTTCATCTTCTTCCAATCAGACATACAACTATATTGTATCTTCAGTTTATAGTTCATCCGCTATATACTTAGAATATAGATCGTAATAGCTAACACATCCATGGATTAAGCTTTGTGTTAAGCTAATACGCCCTTTATTCTTTATTATGCAAGTTCATACTTTACGTAGAACTGCTATATAACTACTATAACTTGGATATACCAATCAAAACCTATTGCACGCCTACAAATCAATTTCAAACATATCAATAGCTCTCAGGCATATATTAACTCATTTAACAACATAAACCTCCAAACAATAACAAACTCATATATATATATATATATATATATATATCGAATAACCATCTCAACAAACAAGTATATGTATCAATCCATCTCAAAACATATTAATATGTGCAAGCAAAACATGCAGCAACACTCAAAAACATCCTAGGCTCAGCTTTGAGGAGGAGAGAGAAAATGGTCCGGGAGTAGCAGTCGACCCACCTGTCAAGTATAAATCTCTATCTCTGCTAGATCCTGAAACCAAAATTCGCATTTGCGTGAGTTGCGGGCTCAGTGAATAGTCATTAAATTAACCAAGTTATCAATTGAATATATGTATCCATTATCAATAATAACAATAAGCATAACATAATAAACTATATACATTCATAAGTATTCTTTCTATAAATCGTATCATGATATTTTTGTACATTCGATTTTCATGCAGCATAATCGATTATCTGTACAGTAACATAATAATATACTATTTAAACCCCTATATAGAAATGATCCAATAAAAGGATCCCCTTCTACAGTATAAACCCTTCTACGTATGATCGATCATATATCACCAATCCACACCTCATTAGTTTAACACCATATCAACTCCATATCAATACCGTATCAACACCATATCACATCAATCGTAATCACAACATGCAATCATATCATTCGTACTATAACGTATCTATGTGCATTCTTATTTTGTTTGTACCTGTTTGCGATTCAATAAAGTAAACATATTCATTTCCAAATTTATATCAATAACACATTTTATCATTTTATCTCATTTGATTGCAATTCGTATATCCATTCGAATACTTAATCAATATCATATATAAATTTGTATATTCATTATATTTAAGTGAGTTAGACTACTCACCTATCAACGGAAATACTTGGACCTCTGCATGCTCTGGTGCTGCCCTGACTGTCTGGTCTGTCGTCCTAACATAACATATACCAATCTTTCTATAAAATTCAATATAACCAAATTTATAATACATGCCCTAATGAATCCGTTAAGTTCACTTTTTAATTTTTCCAATAAAATGTCCTAACCTGCTTACCATATTAATCATTGTATAAATAATCACATCACTATAAGAGTACATATACTTTAAAACTTTTCTTAGGATATATACGTAATTCATCAATGTTAACCTCTATTCACTTTCTTCTAATCTTATTAATCATACATAATACTATATTGAATCTTCAGTTTATAGTTTATCCATTATATTCTCAGAATATAGATCGTAATAGTTAACCATCCATGGATTAAGCTTTGTGTTAAGTTAATACACCCTTATATTCTTTAATATGCAAGTTCATACTTTACGTAGAACTGCTATATAAAGGATATAATTTGAATATACCCATAATATAAGTCCATTCTTGTAAAAACAACTTTAAACACAACAATAGCTCTCAAAGAGTATCAACATATTAAACAACATACACCTTAGCATTTAAAACCATCCCAAACATCAACAACCTCAAACATATATATATCAAAATCAATAAACAAGCATCTGTATCGAACTATCATAAAACATATCATATGTACACGTAAAACATGCAACAACACTCAAACATCCTAGGCCCAGCTCTGATGAGGAGAGAGAAATTGGTCCAGGAGTAACAGTCGACCCACCTGTTAAGTCTATTTGACTATCTTTGCTCTCTACTAGATCCTAAAACCAAAAATCACAGTTGCGTGAGTTGTGGGCTCAATGAATAATCTTTAAATTATAGTACTATATAAAAACCTTTTCATATCATTTATAAACTTAGCTTCAACAAATATAATCATATCTATAATGGTATCGTTTATATAAAACTCCATAATCCTATATAGTCGAAGTTGTGAATCTATACAGTAAAAGTTGTAATCCTATTCAGTCGAAGCTGTGATTAGTACTAATATCCTGTACAACCAAAGCTATTAACCTGTAATCACTATATATATCAAATAAATATAAATCATAAGATACTACATTCACACACCTGTTAGCTTTCTATATCCAGTACTTGTTCATTCTTCATTCCATTTTTGTATTTTACTTTACAATTTCTTATTCATTTATTACTCAATTTCAATCAAGTTGGCCACATATTAATGTATCTCACAATCAATCATATAACTAGTATTTAAGTGAGTAGATTACTCACCTATCAACAAAAATACTCAGACCTCTGCGTGCTGTGGTCCTACTCTGACTATCTGGTCTGTCGTCCTGTTTCGATTATACCACTGAGTTTTGGCTCGAAACTACGAATGATTCGACAACTTGAATAAACTATTTTACTTAAATCTCCACTGTCTCTCACTAACCTCAGCTCTCTCTATCTCTTTACCTTTTGCTCTAGAGCTTTGAAATGGTTTCTTGAAACTTCTGATCGATTTTGCGATGAAACAAACTTATATTTTTTTTTCAAAAACACAGAACTACTCATGGTGGCCGTGGAGCACGTGTGGTTGTGCCCACCATGCATTTTTCCTCCCTCACCACGTGTAGTTCTCTGTTTGGATGAATTCTACTTTCTTCCGGGTACTTTATATAATCCTTTTATCACCCGTATATCAACCTTCTTCTAACTTGTTTCCAATCACTTATTTTTCTTCATTTTATTATAAAATTCTTATTTTCATTAACCATTTTACTTATAATATTAATCACATGATTTCAGGACGAGGCGTTATAAATCTTCCCCCTTGAAGAATTTCTTCCTAAAAATTCATTTATGCGTTTACTTATTATCATCTAATATCATATGTTTCTATATGCAAAGGTAATTACTTATTATAAATAAAACATACCTATTAATAGATGTGGATATTCTTTTATCATCATATCCTCTGTTTCCCGTGTTGCCTATTCCAGATTATGATGTTTCCAGAGAACTTTAACCATTGGAATCTGTTTGGTTCTTAGCTGTTTCATTCTATAATCCACAATCTGTACATGCTTTTCTTTATAGGTTAAGTTTGCTGAAATTTGTACTTCTGATTCTGGTATGCCATGGGTAGGATCCGATCTATATCTCCTGAGCACATTCACATTAAAAACATCATGAATCTGTGCTAACTCTGCAGGTAGAGCAAGTCTATAAAGAAAAGGACCAATCTGGTCTATAATCTCATATGGTCCAATGTATCTGGGACTTAATTTCCCTTTATTTCCAAATCTCATCACTCCTTTCCAGGGAAAAACCTTTAAAAATACCTTTTCTACAACTTCTTATTCCATTTCTCTCCTATGCTGATCATAGTAACTCTTATGTCTATCTTGTGTAGCTTTTAGTTTACTTTTGATCAGTTCAACTTTCCCAACTGTTTCTTGTACCATCTTCTTTGTCTCATGTTTAGTTCTTTTTGGGTCATTAAGTATTTTTGACTTTTATGATCTGTAAAAATCTGAAATGTCTTACCATATGGATAATGTCTCTAGATCTTTAGAGCAAATACCACTACGATAAGCTCTAAATCATGTACTGCATAATTGGTTTCTGTGGTCGGAGTTGTCTAGAGGCATATTGTAACGTCCTGGAAATTGTAGGATTTAAACTAAAACAAAACTGCATTTATTTGGATTAAATCCGATCGATTTAGGAAACATTTGAAAAATCAGCATACAACACGACCATGAGCACGCCCTTGTTCATGGGAGGATGATTAGCACGATCCCGTGCTCATCATGAAAAAATTAGCACATCCTCATGTTGATTTATTTGAAAATGATATCGTGCACGAAAGAACAGAAACTAGTGCTGAGATTTCACAGTACGATGTAACGCAGGACTCGTGCTCGAGACTGTGTTGACTGGATTTGAATAGAATAGTGCCGACTGATTCATTTCATTCGAAACAGAGTGAGAGGAAGCTAGCAGCTGGTTTTCTGAAACTCTAAACTTATCCAACAACGTGTTTGAGTCATTTGAACAAATTTTCTTATGTAAAATCAATCCCAAGTGTGAAGGTAAGTGTTTTCATGTGTTCTTAGCTTAGTTCTAAGTTGAACTTAATGTGAACCTTACTGTTGAATGGGATTGAGAGTTGTTTAGTTGCTGAGATGATGATGGATTGATGTTGAAATGTGAATAAGAGTTGATTGATGCTTTAGAATTGAAAGAGAGGGATTGAATGATTGATTATGGATGGTTTGATTGTTTAGGAAGAGCTAAACGATCTTATGCCTAGAATTTGAGTCAGTGAGCTAGCGGTGAGGCGGTGCTTAGTTGTACGTATTCCGAGGTAAGTGGTTTCCACTTACGACCTTTATGCTAACGAATATTTAGTTGTTTCGTAAGTGAATTCTTTAACTAAGTATCTTAATACTTAAAGGAAAAGAGATAAAAGACTTAAAGCTTAAAAGCTTTTAAAGAGATTAAATACTTGTATTTATATTATGTTTATGTGAAACATAATTAGCTTGATGTGAATTCTAGCTTTTGATAATATCAGTATTACTTGTGTTTGCGACTAGTATGCTCTTTGTGATTTATATGCCTATTGACATATTGTTGACATTTGGTTGACATATTAGCATGAAACTTGCTTGGCATATATATTGAGCATGAGACTTGCTTGATTTGGGCATACATTTGAGATTGATTGTAACACCCTCCATTTTTAAGAATTTTTATGAAATTATAAATTATTTTGGTAATTATGCGAATAAAATTTTCGCGAATTATAATTAATTATAAAATGATAGAAGTGTGTAGAAGGTGTTAAGAATGAAAATCAGGTTAGGTCAAGTGGATCAGGAGAGAGAAAATTGAGAAGGAAACAATTATGTAGAGTCGAGGGTAAAACTGACTTTTCTGAGCTATATATATATATATATCTCTTCTTATCTCTCTCTATCTCACCCAACACTTGTGTTTTCTTTCTTGAAAGACCAAAACCAATTTTAAAAAAAAAACCCTAGCTAAGCCGAATCTCATTGAATCTTGGTGATCGGGAGTGATAAAATCGAACCTAGACTATAAATTGGTGAGTTTTCTTCGACTTGATCTTGTAATCAC
>CANYCX012533188.1:0-13341 GCA_948193385.1 Breynia disticha f. nivosa | reverse complement strand
ATTCGGAAATCAAGTGTAGAGTTACTGAAGTCTAGGAAAACCCGACATCATTATCTATTGTTTTTAATTTAAATTTTCATTTGTATGTTATATCCATTGTCTAAAAGAAACTTCACAATTACTCATATTCGTTATTTTTCTATTTTAATTTAATTACACCAAGTCGATTTAAATACACCGTTCCCTGTGAGATTCGATCCTGGAGGGTATACTTCCGAGGTAAAACTACACCGATCTAGTACGCTTGCTAGAACCCGGTCAGTAGACACCTAAGTTAGACCATGTTTTAGCACATAGCTCTTTAATTAACTTCATTGCATCCTAACAAGTATGAATTTATCATACGAATGCACAAAGTAAGCGTAAGAACACTTACCTCAACTATCGTACGAAGTCGACGTCGGACTCAACTTTTATGCAACGCTCATATAAATCCTCATATACAAAATTAAGCATACAAAGGTTGTTAATTACTTGTTTCTTTATTAATTTCATTAATATAAACATTCAAACAACCCTTATCCTTCATTTCTCAATTTCTCAGAACATTCTCAACTATCAAAACTCCTTCAATCTATTCATATCTTGATTCCATTAATTCAAACCCCTTGCATAATGTTAACTAACTCTAACTTAGCTAACTTACATGATTTCATCAACAAATCCATTCAGAATCATCAAACATAAAGTTCACAGAAGCAGAAACTTACATACATATGATCCAATTTATGCTCTTAAACTTACCTTAATGATTTTGGCTTCCAATTCGCAAGAAAATGCGTTCTTCGTTGCCCAAACACACTCCTATATCTATTTTAGGGTTTCTCTTCAAAGATATTCGAGTCTGTTCTATTTTGGAAAGTGAAAAAAGTTATTCCCGTAGGTTTTATACAACCAGCTTAGTCAGCACGACCCTAGGAAGGCCCGTGCCCAGGTCGTGTTGACCAATTTTTACAAAATTTCTAATTTCTGGAAAATTGCTCAGAAAAATGATGAGCATGAGGTCGTGCTTCCTGCAGTTTCTTGCATTTTCCTGATTTTTCATCCGATTCAATTTTATTTTAATCTATTTTCCTTATAGATTTATTCCTATAAATTTCAGGACGTTACAAAATTTGACTATTTTTTCAATGTTTGAAACATGGAAGTTGTGGGTCAGTATAGTTGAATTCTCTTCTATTGCTCTTTCAACCACTTGCATTGGTTCAACTTCTTCAGTTTCAATGAGAGAGCTCAAAGGTATCATATCCCACTCAGGATTTTCTTCACATTGCATTTGATTCTGAACTTCAATTATAATAAATGAATATTTTATAATGTCTATATGTTTCTTTTTTAATTCAATGAAAAATGAAACTTTCAAATCATTAGTTATTTCAAGAAATATATATCCTTCTTCTACTTGATATTTGATATTTATTGTCATCAATAAACTGTCCTTTCTTGTGTGTTGACAAATAGTTTTTATCAATTTTTCATAGTCACAAAAAATTTGCAGAATTATTCCTTGAACTTGAAAATTTATGTATTTATTAGATTCATTCCAATGTCCATTGTGATGTAGAAATACTAGGAGTTGATTCATTTTGATTTTCTTGTATCTACAAAGAATGTTGAATCTATGTAAATAGTATGTTGATGCATTCTGTTCTTTTTTGTTATAAAGCAGATGACTAAAGATGACAAAAATATACCCATAGTAAACAATATGTTAAATCTATGCATATAGTATGTTGATGCATTTTGTTCTTTTTTGTTATAAAGCAGATGACTTAAAATGACAAAAATATGACCCATAATAAACAGTATGTTGAATTTATGCATATAATAGGTTAATGCATTCTGCTCTTTTTTGTTATGAAGCAGCTGACTAAAAGTTGACAAAAAATATGACTCATAGTAAACGCTATGTTGAATATATGCATACAATATATTGATGCATTGTGTTCTTTTTATTATATAGCAGATGACTAACAGATGACAAAATCTTATTTGAGTAGTTGACTCAAAGTTGACTTGTATTTGTTTATTAAAGAAAATTATAATGATATCAAGAAATTTTTTCTATGATAATTGTTAAAATTAATATCACAGAAGATTATTCATCTTCCTCTGGTGAAGAAAATCCTGCACTTTATGATGATAATCATCTTGTCTTTAAACAGATTGAAGGAGACATTCAAACCAGAATAAACAATGGCCTATAGCTTAGAATGTGAAAAAGCTATTTTCATTTTGTCTGTTTTTGATATGTTATTGAATACTAACCTGTTGGAAGATTCTTTTGTCTTCAGTTGTATATGATTTTTTTATGCTTGGACTTCTTTAATATAACTTGATTTGTCTTGATTTTTTTGTGATTTTGCATATTAGAGGTAATTGAATGAAGATAATATATGTTTTGTCTCTTAGTCGCCTACCTTTGTTTGACGAATATGCTTGTTTTTCCAGAATTTTCCTCCACGAGATGACTGTTTCGATGTTGAGTGTTGTCGATTAATCTGTTTGGATGTTGAATGTTGATTACTGGGATAGTTATACAAATACTAATTTTTTAATAGGATTATACAATTTTAATATTCAATTTCTAAATTACCATTTTTTTATAAATTAGTCTTTTATATTTTTATAAAAAGATACCCACTAACCACCTCAATAACTTCCATAATTGGTATAATTGAATTTTGTTTTATTCACTATGTATCCATATAAAAATCCCTTCATTATTGTGAAATTCCGACAATTCTCCCTACTATACTCTCTAATTCATTTTTTGAAAATAAAATTAATTAATCATAATCAATTTAAATAAATACAATAAGAATAAAATCAATAAAAAAGGAGTGCATCATCCACACGTTTAAAAGAGTGAGTTGTTGGATGAGCATAGTTGATCTCTTCCCCTCCCTTCTGCTCCCAAACAATGCTTCTCGCTGCTCAACCTCATCTCACCTATTCACTCTTTCTTGGCCGAAACAATTTCTCTCTGCGCTCAAAACGACAGCGTTTCAACCTACAAACTCCAACAAAAGGGCTCTGCAGAGCCACACTTATTACTAGTCCTGATTCTTTCGAGGTTGGAAGATTAATAGGAAGCTATGGCTTCATGAATATTACCAGGTACCCTTTTCTATATTAAACAACTCCAATATATTGTTTACTCTGCCTCCATTTTTTAGGATATTACACTGAGAAAATAGAAAGCATAATTGGAATCTTTTTGTCAGGCATTTTTTTATCTCAAATCTTTTTATCCTGTCATACTTTAAGCAATCGTAGCGGTTCTGAGTTTGCCTTTCGGATTTAATTGTTATATGTAGTGTCTATGTTTTGTTTTCTTTAGTTTTTGCTGATGAATAAAGCTTAAGAATCAACTTTAGTGTTATTTTATTTTTCTTGTGTTTGTTCTATACCTTTCAGTTGTTAGTTTTGCTGATAATAGCTGCCATGGATATGAAGTGTTCTAGATCGTATCCTCTTTCTTGAGCTCATGGGTTAGGCGCAACTCCTTGTTTGAACTCCATTAGTAGCCATAGATCCTGGCCTTGTGACTAGCCCGTTCACAATGGTTGACAATTTGCTACATTTTTTATTTATGATTGGAATGTCACTGTTTCCTGTTATGTTTTAAGGTTTTAAAATCTTTATTTTCTGTGGTAGTTGTATCCTACTAATTTGGTACCAGAAGAAGATGATTTTAATAATGGAAGATTCTCAATTTGTTGCATCCTTCTATTTTGCAGCTATTCAGGGTTCCAGTCAGGTATGGAAATCGATTATTCAAGTGCCAATGTTGGGCAATTGAAAGTTCAAGATGTCGGTGAGGGTGGCGTAAAGATTAGGTGTGTTCCAAAGATGTTTTAATAGAATAAAACTGTGCAGCGGCATACGGTAGTCAGGTATGGAGAATAGAGATGCATCTTGCACTGATAGCAACATCATTCATTGCAGTTACTTTTCAGGCTCTACGAAGGTCGGATAACTCAAGGTCCACGTAAAGGAACTGCAGTTATCTTTAAGGTGAATATCCATTTCTGCCACTTAATTCTCTGTCCATTTTTAAACTTGTAAAGAATAATAAGATTCTGCAGTGATTTTCTTTATTGGAGGATTCTACCGTGATTACATTCATTCTACTACGTTTTTTTTTTACCTTCAGTTATTGAATAAAAGCCTTTAGCGTTGATGAAGTTAGCTATTGCAAGAAAGCTTAATGCATGAATTGGAGATATAGATATGTGGTAGCACAAGAAAATTGGCATTTTGTGTCAATTATTGTTAGTTTGAATGTTCAGAAGAATCATTTGTTTGATTCTGCATTAGATATACAGTGACACAAAATGATCTTTCTGTTAAACTAGAATTTGTCAACTTCAATGGATAGGGAATATAAAAGAACACCTGAAGGTCTGACACTTTCCTGTCAGGTTCTGTGTTACAAATACATCCATGACTATTCTTAACATTGATTTTCTAATTTCTACTGAGTAGCTATATGAATAGATCCCACATTTGTATGAATAGATCCCACATTGCGACAAAAATTGATAACGGATTTTATTTTTCTAGCATAAGCATTTTGATGTGTGTTTTTGGATAAATTCTAAGCAAAAAAGACTGAACATACAATGCCTTCCTTTCAATTTTACTTTAAATGCATTTTGGTTTGCAAATGATTTTCCATTGAAGGAGATGTATTCACGGAGAGATATATCTAACAAAAATGCGACTTTACTCAAACTTTGTGTCAATCCCATCATGGAATTTCTTGAGTTCCCTCTTGCCTTAAGTACTTCTGTTTGTTTCCTAAAAATTTAGCTGTATTCTGGGGTTCAAATTCCTTGGCCTTAGGATGTAAAAGCATAGTAGAGGTCAGCATTCTGTGCAAGTTTCTTACCGGATCACTTTTAAGTTATCTAGTGTGCTCTTGTAGTTAAACTCTGCAATGCAGGGCATGAACTTCTCTTTCCTCATGCTTCATTTGTGCATTATACAGTGCATCATAATTTACAAAAGATAATCTATCCGTATAGATCTATTGATTGATGGGTTTCACTATAAGATCCATTCTCATGGTTTAGATCTTTGAAATTTCATTCAATTTGGTCATGTATGAACTTAAGTATATCTTGTTTGAACAGGGAAGTTGCATTGATTTTTTTTACTTTTTTGGCTTACAATTTACATTGATGAAATATTGTTCATAGATCCTTTGAAATTTTTGGTTGTGAAGGTTTATCCTGGGCAGCGTGCTGGTGGTAAGGAGGCAGATATGATGGCTGCAAATGAACTGAATACTCATTCTTTGCTCCAAGTAAGCTGGAATTCAAAATAATGCTAATGAATCGTGAAAATTTTCACATTATTTTCAATAAATAACCTTTATGCATTTCATTGATCACATGGATTTTTCTGAGGCAGAAACAAGATATATACTGATTATTTTTCATTTTACTTTGGCAGAGTAATTCAAAGGGTTTTTGTCAGAATCTAGTGATTCTAGTTGGAGGTTTCGAGACAAAAACTGGTGAACAGGTTTGTCCTTGTAAACTTACCTGCATGATTTTCAGCGTGTAGAATTTGACAGTGTGATATTTACAGTGGCTTGCTTTCCGTAATGATGGGAAATATAGTGCAGCAGATTATGCAAAAGCTTCCAGTGAAAAATTGTTAAATCAATCCTCCAGAGGGAACTCTTGGAATCGATTTGAACTGGCACAAACAATACAACATCGAAGAAATTTTGTCATTAAGTTGTTTCGTGGTGCCATAAATGGTCTTGCATTCATGCACAACAATGACAGATTGCACCAGAGTATTGGACCTTCATCCATTGTTCTCAAGTATGATATGTTCGAGATGTAACTGTTAGCATGTGACTTGATAATTGATGATGTTGATACGATACTAATTGCTCAATGCAGTACTGTAATTGAGAAAGATGCAGAGTATTTAGTTCCCCGACTTCGAGATTTAGCCTTTTCTGTTGATATCAGGTACTGAAAGGTTTATTTGGTATTTTATTCAAATAGATTTGGTGAACTAATTGTTAGCAATTTCTGTACATGCATGGCTGTTGGTTGCAATAAAAACTAGCATTTGTTAATTACAAATAATTATATATTGATCACTAAAATGTGGAAAGCAAAGCTTTTTTTCCTTGAAGCTGGTTAATCTTTTCCTATTTGATTCCACGCATTTTTTGGCTGCATCATATATCTTTATTGCTAAAACTAAAATCATGTAGGGCATGCTCTAGTATATAAGTTGCCGATTTCCAGTATGTTTCATGTTGCTGCTTTTTAATCATTCAATTTTAGGCCATGTCTTTCTTTTCTTTGCCTTCATTATGCAATGGACAGTGTTTCCAGGATTTCTCATTTGGAAGAAGAAACTGGAATATTATCCGAAGGACTTTGGAGGCGGGCAAGGGCTGCCAGTGCCTTCACAGCCATGGAGAAAAGGGCCTTTGGAATTGCTGATGACATGTGATTTTCTTTTCCCAGTTTGATTCATTTTTCATTTGAACTTCTATCGTTCCTTTATTCATTTGACTTACTATTAACTTTTTGTTTCCAACAGATATGAAGCGGGTCTACTTTTTGCATACCTGGCTTTTGTCCCATTTTGTGAGGCAGGAATAGTTGATAGTCTCTCCTTGCAAGTACTGCCAACTGCATTTTATTGAAGTCTACATTTCAAAATTCAATTCTATTGAATGCTTGTTTTCTTGTATAAATGTACATTTAGGTTATTGTTCAAACCATATGTATGCATGAGCTAAAAATGCTGACTTTTAGTATTTACATGAACCTGCAGAGGCTTTTAGAGAGCACATTCCAGCTTGATGTTGAAGCTACAAGAGAGTAAGCACACATGAACCTTCATATTTGCTACACTGTGTTGCTTTTGTAGTTGAAATGGTAAAAGATGCAACTTCAGATGTTATATGAACCATAAATGTGAAAGTTACAGTTTTTCTGCGTTACTAATTGCTATTGCGATGCTTTATAAGTTAGCAATGTAAATGTTATATGAAGTGTCAATGTTGATTTTTGACCTTATGCTTTCATGATTCTACTTTGTTTATTCTTTCTTTGTGCAGGTATTGCCTCGAAGATGATCGCCTAGAGAATGCCGTCAAGTTTCTGGATCTCGGTGATCGTGCTGGTTGGGAATTGCTACAGGTTGAGCAATGATCATATTTATCTACTCTTTATGGAACTTAAGTACCATATGTTGAGTTTGCATAATAGAATTGTCAGTTTGATATTGCCATTAAAAGTTCCGCAAAGAACTTCAGCTCGACTTATGAGTGCATTGTGGTGGTACGGTGGTGGCGCTGACAGTAGTCTGGTGTTTATTTCGTAAGAATGATGATATTTGCAGTTGCAGCATTTTAGTTCTGTTGTGTTAGTGAAGTTTGTCCAGTGTTTTATTGTTTGATAGATGAAGCCCGTGATTATGTTTGAAGCCTTTCTTCGCATTAAGTTTTTCCCGATGGCCAATTAATTTGTAGAATTCACGATTTATGCATATTTATTTGTTGCTGTTTATACTTTGCAGGCAATGCTGAATCCAGATTACAGAAAACGGCCAATCGCAGAAGCTGTGCTCAATCATCGGTTCTTGACAGGAAGTCTCTTTTGAGCTGCAGAGACATTGAAATGGATGTCTATTTTATTCTGGAGGCATAACATCAGTTCAGTTGTGTCTATAAATCCCTCTGTTTTTCTTCGATTTATGCGTCACCCCAACTTGTTTAAACGATCTTCTGTCGAAAATTTTCTTGTGGATATTTTTTCGTTACAGTTCTTCTCAAATACGGCCAGCGGCAGTGACGGAGACAAATGTGGGCGTGGTGCCGCTGTCCCTTTGTCGTGTCTCGTCCAGTAGTTTTAACCATGTATATGTAGGAATGTTTGCTTCTACACCTAATTTGAATCACAGCATGAACAGTATATAAAATTAGTTGCAAGAAACTTGAACATTGTAAAATTTAATTTGGATTTTTTTAATTAAAGATAAAGAAAGAAAGCAATAAAGACTATTTCAAAAAAAAAAAGCAATAAAGACAGATGGATTATTCTTAATATTGAAGTAAATACACATGAATAATTGGCTAATTTTTTTTCAATCAACTAAGCTTACCCACCTAACTTTTTTGTGTTACTCACTGGGTATTTTCTTACCTTGGGTGAGAACTAATCCGGGATTAGAATGGGACATAATTCTTGTTTCATGAGGACGATTATGCCAAAATTCGAATGTAAAAACATATCCAATAAAATCTCACAAGAGACTGAATTGTCAAGTAAACCACAGAATGAGACATAATTATTGTTTCATGAGGACGATTATGCCGAAATTCTAACGCAAAACTATATTCAACAAAATCTCACAAGAGACTAAATTGTCAAATCAACTAAATAGATGTATGTTCGGAGGTCACCTAATGTTAACTACAGTAGTGATTCTAGAATGGCCAAGGAATGAAGGCAAAATCACTATCAAGAAAATTGATAATGATGAATGAATCCTATGACTATCTGAAATAAATCACATCCTACCTTACCTTACCTTACCTTACCTACACTACACTTTTTTCTTATCATATCAATTTCTATTCAAATATACATGTAATAAGAAAATGAACGTCTATCACGTCAGATTGTTGTAGTGAATCTTATGACACTGTTTGGCCACAGAACTTTCAGTTTATGTTAAACGTGTCTTAATATTGTCGTGTTATTTTTCTATTAAATGTCATTATTTATAGTATAAATATTACAAAAATTGAATTCATGTCGTTCGTATCGGTGTCATAAATATGTACTAACAAATCATATTATCGTATCAAAAATTAACAATTCTTTGGAGACATGGCTTCTCCTAGCGGACTGAATTTTACTAAAATTGTTAAGATCAACAATTTTTTTCAAATAAACTTATAAAACAATTTCTTATGTATCGAACGAGTCATAAATGAATTTTTAAAAACTGAACATCGAATCGATCGCAAATGACTCAACTCATTTATAATTCAAATGGTTTGAAGATTGTTACGAATAAGACAAATGGAGATGAATGGATTAACAGTTGAGTTATCATGTTGATTAGTTGTATCGATTGTTTAATAATATCTTAATAATTTCTCGAATATCAAGATTTTAATAAATAATTTATCGGTCCCTGAGGTATTAAAATAATTATTAACGTTAATTTTTTATTAAATTAAAATAACAAAAATGTTAAAGTGTCATTCTTGTATCTGTCATGTGTATTAATAATAGATCGGTAAATTAAACGGAAGAATTACATAGATAATCTGTAAATTATTTACTTCTTGTCACTGTCACATACGTCCTTAATTCGTCAGCTTAATTTAACAGAAGGATTAACAATAGTAATTATTTCAATACCTCAGTAACTGATAAATTATTTATTAGAAACTCGATGACTCAAAATTATTATTTATATTATTTAAAAATGACAAAGATTTTTAGTCTTAAAAAAGGACTATTTTATATTTACGTGAATTCCACTATTTTTTTTGTCTGAACCACAAAGTATCCTGAGCACCCCAGACTAATCCTCGTTCGAGCCGGGCAGGACCACAATGGCGGCAAAACTCTCCCAACCAAGTTTTAACGAAGCTGCGTATCCAGAACTCGAACTCGAGATCTCTGGTTAAGCTAAAACAACCCCACGCCAGTTGATCTACGTGCTTAGTGGCCGTGAATTCCACTATTTAATTGCAAACAAGTGTGACTAGGGATGTAAACGGGTCGGGTACCCGTGAAAAATACAAAACCCGAACCCGAACCCGTTTGGACTACAAACTATCCGAACCCGTCCCTAACCCGTTTAGTTAATAACCGAATCCGCCTAATACCCTAATAGTAATACCCGCGGGTACCCATTACCCATTTAAATACCCGTTTATGTTGATTATTATTAAAATTACATAAAAAAATATTTAAAATAAGTATAAAAAATATTCAAATCATTTAAAACAATAATAATTAAATTTTCTAAAACATTTTTTACAACTCACCTTTTATTTACAATCATACGATAGTAATTTACTCTAGTAAATAAGTATTAAACTGTCACACTTAACATCAAAATTAATAAAAGACAACAATATTAAATAATAGAATACAAACCCAACCTTTTTTATTTTAATAAACTTCAATATTAATTTACAATATTCTCATAAGAATAAACAGAATTGTTATAGGAAATTAAGTTACACTTTTTAATTGAATATATAAATTAGACATATTTTTCATAATCAATTTTTAAACTAAATACATAATTTTTCTGTTAATGAAAATTTTACATTAAGATACAATAAAAAAGATAAATTAATCTATAATATATTTACATTAAAAATGTAAAGCACATATTAAAAAAGATATAACAAGTTTATATAAAATTGATATTAAATTAATTAAGACCAATAAAATTATGTTGATATAAAATATTCATTAAGACACGATCAATTTAGTTTATGATATGTTCATATAAAAATATGAAAAAGATATATAACAAATTATAACCGATTTATATAAAGTTGATATTAATATAAAAATAATAAAATATTAATAAACACTTAAGTTTATAATAAGAACACATATATAAATATTAATAATAAGTTTATATACGAATGACATTAATTTAAGTAATTAAATTGAGCAATATAAAGAATATTAATGTTCATTAATATATGATTAAAAAATAAAATAATTTAGTTTATAATATACAAAATAAATTAGATATCACTTCGTTTATAAGTTTTCTTCCTTTTTTATATTCCTATTTTCTCTCTTTTTTTCTATTTTCAACAATATGATATCAAATAAATTAAAAAATAAAATATAAACTAAAATAAAAAATAATACATCTCATTCTCAACCACAATTTCAGAATCCAGTAAGTTAATTTATTCATCATTTGATAGATACAATAAAAGAAAAGTTTAAAATGTCGATAAGCAAAATCTGTTTCATAACTTTGAAATGGACAAAACATTTTTGCTTTAATTAAGCTAACTATAAAGTAGCGTATAAATATAAAAAAAAGTTTCAAATACAAATATAGACGTGCACTTATAATTTTAAAAGAAAACAATTCATTCCTATAATTACAAAGAAAAAGGGCGTAAAGTATGTAATTATTCCTAAAAAAAGGAATAATGAGGAGGGTTAGGATCTGTTTATGCTCTCTCGTTCTCACCCCACTAAATTTTTCCTTTTCCTGTCTCCCCTATAATCCATCAGCTTACAAAATTAATATCTCATCCTCGTACTATTTAAAAAATATAAAACTCATCCCGTCTCACTCTGTTCTGTCTTTTAAATATATAATTTTTTCTAAATATTATAGTCTAAAATATATAATTCATACTATAATTAATCTCTAATTATAAAATAATATGTAAGTACTTATATTATATTTTTTATAATAAACTAGCTGAACAAAGTATAATATTTTACATTGTATTATATATATTTATATTATTTTATATATTTTTATATCGGTGTAGGTTCAGAGCGGAAAATAAGTCGGATATACTAAATACCAATCGCGTCCTATCTCCGTTATTTTTAATATCATTTGTTTCGTGTGCCGTCGCATTTTTTATCAATCATTAAAAACCTGTTTTAATCGAATTTGGTCGGATCGAGTCCCTACAAATATGATTTTTTTTTCCATCCCTACAAAACATTGAATATAGAAGGAAAGACAAAGGCGGCTTAAAGAGTGGGGTCGATAATGACTGAGACGCGTGGAGGAATATGGAAACATACAAAAGAGAATGTGAATCACGTGCTCTTTCTCTCCCCTGCCCTCTATATCTCCTCTTGGCATTTTCTCAAATAAAATAAATAAATATATAAATATTGTCTCCACTCTCCACTATCTATCTTCTTCCTACCAACTAACTCTCATCACGTTTTTCTTGTGACCTTCATTGTTTTAAAATTTGTAGGTCCCACCCCTTATCTTTTCCTCGACATATCACCACCATCCTCCCCCCACTTATTTTGTCTTCTTCGCTCCCTACCTCATATTTTCTGCACACCATATCCCCAGCTCTCCCAAATACCAGAGAACCAGAAATATTTTAAAAATAATAATAATAAAACATATACGAGCTAAAATTAAATAGATAACAATATGGTAAAATAACAGTGTTATAAAAAAATACACGGTAAAAATTAGACTAAAAATATACACGGTAAAAGGACGGCAGGTGAAGCGACCGACCCTCTCGCTTACTACTGTTTCCTTCTCTGACTCTTGGACACGTATTAATTTCAAAAACTGCATCTTTATTTATTTATTATATTTTTAGCTTTTACTATTATTTAGATTTGTTTGTTTTAAAAAATTAATTATTTACATGTTTATTATATTTTGTTACATAAATATTTTATTATATTAATTTTAATATAATTATTTTACATTCTATTATTTATATTTCTATTTTTTTATCTGTCAAACAAGGACCATTTTCTTTTCATTTCTGTCTAATTATTACCATTACTTACACGACTATTATCTACTCTTACTTATACTCCATCTAAACACGTTGTAAAGAGAAGATTGAATGAAACAACAAATCGAAACTGTCAGATACAACGAAAATAAATTTAAAATTTTGATTCTATTGAACAAATCAAATATTCAAATTTATTTTTACCATATCTAACACACCTAATCTGCCTAATCATTTAGGCCTCCCTTTTAAAAATAGTTAAGATTTAAAAAAGATAAAAAAGATTAAAAAATCTAAACTCATTCCACACTTCATTACTCTACATAAGCGGATTCACATATTATGTCTGATGCGACACGTAATGCGGATCGACATCGCATGAATTCTTATAAAACTTAGAATACAACCACACAATCAAATTAATTTAACTCAATGACATAAAAAAGGGGAAAATGTTGAGCAAAAAATTGATGAAGCAAAAGTATTGCATTTGAGTAGTGAATGTAAAAAGAAAGTAGGGAGATTATATGTTTGATGGCATAAAAAGAAACGTGTAAAATAACTCAACAATCTTTGTCTACACATGTTATCCATGCTGCCTCAAGGTGATACTTGCATATGCGATATCTCTGTCTCACCTCAAGAGCAGGGACGGACGTAGGTGGGTGCCGGTGGGGGCTCGTGCCCCCACTGGCGTCGCCGGAGTTGCTGTAGTGGTTGGTGTTCTGACCGCAAAAATCAGCTTGTGCCCCCACCAAGGATGAAGGAGGAGGTACGGAGGAAGGACTTGCAGGAGGTGAAGCCGTGAAGGGTGTTGGCGTGTTGCAGTTGGA
>CANYCX012532161.1:0-18426 GCA_948193385.1 Breynia disticha f. nivosa | reverse complement strand
TATCATACGACTATCAATAATCCACACAGGATACAATCAGTAGCATCAGTTCACAAGAACAGATATATTGCTCACAACAATATCAATAGATCGTAAACTATCATCCACACAGGAGTTTACATCTATAAATAGGCAATCAGTCAATCAGATCTCAAATTATGACATAAATGAAATACTATGCAATGAAATGTCAATGATAATGCAATTCCACACAGGATGTCAAATACAAACCACACAGGTTCAATCATATCAATCCTCAATCATACATATATGAATGTAATGTATGATATGAAATGAAATATAATTTCACACAGAATGACCCGGGTATTGTCCACCATCGCACACAGTAGTGGAAATCCTCTATCGCACACAACAGAGGAATGACATATAGCCTAAGCACACAGCTCTGAGCAAATAGTTCATAAATACGGACCGCACACAGCTCAGTCTAGGACAGCACACAGCAAGTCGTCATCCACACAGGAATAGTCATAATCATTGCCACACAGGCTCGTGTCACACATATATATAATATATAAATGTATGAATGTCATTTATATAATATCGGCACACAGCATAGCAATGACATTCATATCAGCAAACAATATAGCTCACACAGAGCATCTCAAATACCACACAGGTACAGCTCACACAGAGCATAATATCAATCTACACAGGATTATAATCGCACACAGCTCATTCATTCAATCGTATCACACAGGTACTAATCAGACAAAATCATATTGTTAATATCATTAATATTAGCACACAGCTCGTATCATGCTCCATAACTCGGCACACAACAATAAGAAAGCATGTCAACAATACCACACAGGTAAACATTCCATAAATACATTCATATCAATCATCAATCAAACCACACATTCATTACAGTTCACTAAGAACCTAACAACTCAGTAGAGCATTATAGGCATCTACCTTTATTTTTCTTAATCAACGTAATTATAATCAATTACGAACCAGTTTAGTAAGCGTAGTAACACTTACTTGTAAGCGTAAAACACTTACCTCGAAATACGTGCAAATCTCGATAATAACATTACTCCTCAAAATCACATTTCTCGTCGTACAAATCTTTCTGTACAAAATTAATCACAAATATGATATTACTTAACCAATTCATCATCGATTCTACCTTTGGAATCATCAAAACATTATTTGGAATCCATAAATCAACCATATGTTAACATTTCCAACAATTCCTTTCTAAATTCAATCTTCCTCAATTTCATCTCTAAATCATTCACAAGGATTAATGCAACTCCTTACACTTAATCACAATAATTCCAGTAACTTTTCAATTGAATACATAGGCATTTAACACAATTCCAGTTTAATATCAACCATTTGTCAACCTAACATAAACCTTAGGTTTATGCCCCTTTTTCCATCAATTTTCCACATAAACTCATCCTAACCAATCTCTAAACTCATTTCCAACCTCTTAACATCAATATCAGCACTATTCATCAATTTCCAGCAACTATAATAACCATTTAATAAGCCAAAAACCAACCTTAAACCGTATGTAAACCTTTACATAACTTACCTTATGACTTTGGCATAATTTCTTGCAATAGATGGAATTAATTCACTTTCCCTACTAAAAAACAGAGTGTTTTCTCACCCCTCTGCCTTCCTTTCACGTTTTCTTTGTAAGGATTTAACTAAGAACCAAGAGGAATGTTCTTACCTCTTCACTCTTCTCACTTTATATTTTTTTCCAAAACTCAGCACACTACGCGTGGTGGAATAGAACTACGCGTGGTGGTAGCGACCACGCGTACTTTCTTATCCACTGCGCGTACTTTTTAATTTTCAGAATTTTTTGATTTTCTTTCGTGTCAACCTTACATCAACCTTTCATATACCTTTATATATTGATGTTTTCACATTTATTTGACTTTATTTTAATATGAAAATTTTTCCGGGATGTTACATAGGAACACCATGTAATCTGACGATCTCAGCAACATATAACCCAGCTAGCCTATTCAATGTATAATCCTGTCAATAGCTAAAAAGTGAGCTAATTTTGTCAATCGATCAACAATCACCCAAATAGCATCATAACGTTGTAACGTCACTGGTAAACCAATCATAAAATCCATAGTGATTTTCTCCCACTTCCACTCAGGAATGTCAAGTGGTCTCAACTTTCCCGCTGGCACCTGATATTCTACCTTGATTTGCTAAGAAGGAAGACATCTAGCAATAAATTCGGCTATATCTCTCTTCATATGTACCCACCAGTACAAATCTCTCATATCTCGGTACATTTTTGTACTACCAGGATGAACTGATAATGCAGAAAAATGAGCTTCTATCATTAACTCATTCTTCAGCTCTACAATATCAGGAACACATAGCTGATCTAGATAATATAACACACGATCATCATCAAGTCGGTGTGCTATAACCACTTTTCCTTTGTCAACTTTCTTTTTTGTTTGCATCAAATGATGATCTTCATTTTGTCTTGATGCAATCAAATCTCTCATCTGTGATCGACATTGATATTAGCTAATATCTAATCCTCAATCAGATTCAACTGTACCCGAAGCTCTCATAATGCAAATGGAGACTCCGCTCGATAAGTTAGTGAATCATCATCCTCTTTTTCTTTCCTGCTTAAGGCGTCGACAACTACATTTGCCTTTCCAGGATGATATTCAATCGTACAGTCTTAATCTTTCAGAAGCTCTATCCACCTCCTTTGTCGAAGATTTAGCTCTCGCTGTGTCGTAATGTACTTAAGACTTTTGTGATCAGTGAAAATCTAAAAAAGTCTCTCTGTACAAATAATGACGCCAAACCTTCAGAGCATGGATAATTGCTGCAAAATCTAAATCATGTGTCGGGTAATTAACCTCGTGTGGTCTCAATTGACGTAAGGTATAAGCAATCACTCGGTCGTGCTGCATCAACACACCACCCAATCCAGCTTCAGATGCATCTGTATAAACTACAAACCCACCTTCAGATGAACGAAACATTAACACTGGTGCTTTAACTAATCTCTTCTTCAATTCGCGAAAACTTTCTTTGCACCTCTTATTCCAAACAAATGAAACATTTTTCCTCAACAAAGATGTCATCGGTATAGCTATCCTTGAGAAATCCTCGATAAATCGACGGTAATAACCAGCTAAACCCAAGAAACTTCGTACCTCAGATAAATTCTTAGGAGCTTCCCATTCCTGAACTGCCTTTATTTTACTAGGATCCGATTTCATGCCTTCAGCTGAAATCACATGTCCTAGAAAAACAACTTCATCATCCAAAACTCACATTTGCTGAACTTAGCATATAACTCTTTTTCTGTCAGCAAATCTAACACGATTCTCAGATGTCTATCGTGCTCCACTTTATCTCGCGAATACACCAAAATGTCATCAATAAAGACAACCACAAACTGATCCAAATAATGCTGAAAAACCTTATTCATTAGTTGTGACACCTGAATTCGACTATTATCTCATGTGTTATGATGTTTTCCATAAGAAAATAATCGAACCCGGACATCATTTGATTGTTAAGAAATAAATAAAGTTTTAAGATTTAAAATAAATCAATACATTCATTACGAAATTGTATCTTTACAATGTAGAGAGAAAAGGACAGTTTCAAAATAACCAAGGTACAAAAATGTTTTGGTTATAAGGGAAATGAAATTTATTCAATCCCATTTCACTTTTAACCATAAACTACACATGCACTGTTTTAACAAAACAATTTACATAAATCTTCGTGCACCGCCCACCTTGGCTGCTCGAACACAGTAGTCGACGTATGAACAAGTAGTCCTAATTCTTCTCGTGGAAAAATAGATTTTCCTCAAGTTCCTGCCCACACAGCAGACATGAAACGCAGTGAGTCACGAGACTCAGCAAGCAACACTTACCAAATGGACAATAATCCATTTTAAGAAAATACAATATATAATCACTTCAGAAAAATGTCACATTATAAGCACTTGTATATCGCAAATTAATCACACGAAAGTTATAAACTCAAATGAATAACATACAAGCAAATCACCACAATTCAATAAATCTTAAAAATTTGGAATCCAGCGATCCACACGTGTTCAAACAAGACTACGCGCGGTGGTGGCCTAGTACGCGTTGTCGCTGCCACCACGCGTAGTCCTGGTTCAAACAAATGCGTGATCGGGGCCAAAGTACGCGTTGTCGCGACGACTGCACGTACTTTGGTGCCACCACGTTAGGATCTCTGGTGTCCTACATGGAAACCAACCAAAAACCAAACCATAACATTCACTACATTTCCCTTCATTCATTTAACCTTCTAACCTCATTCAACATTTCAACTCAAATCTCAAACGTCATTTAACTAATAACCATACATATAATCACATACAATAAATCCAAAACCGTTTAATAAGACATCATCAATCCACATTTGGCAAGTCAAATCCATTTCCACTCAAAATTCTTATATGAATCATATAAACATAAAACATAACATCCATTAAGCACAAATGCATTCATATCATGCTTCACAACTCAATATAACACACCACACTTTATTCAATACATAGCACCATTTCTTCATTAACACACAATCATGGTCATCATTGAAGCATACAATCATCCAATTACATACACACAATTTCGTGGTTATGAATGAATGCTTCTAATGCATCTTAATGCAACCTTTCATGATCTTAGACTCTGACTTTCATTTACGCCCTTACTTGGCCATTTCTTTTTAAGTTTGCAAACGGGCCCCGTCGGTCGGGAGTATGTGGTTATAATTACTATGGACCATAGATTTTACGCCCTTACTTGGCCTATATACGCCCTTACTTGGCTTGGCACACTCGAACACTAAAAAGTGAACCGAGTTTTTCTACTGTGCTGCGGTAACGTATGTTTTATATACTACCGCCATTAAGCTCCCAAGAGCCATAACCACTCCCTCAAATATGTTGCTCACTAAGAGCTATCATTCAATTTTACTCTTTCCACTAAATACTCACATGCATGAACATGAATGTCAAGGTAATGTTCTCATGAACAACATATGCCTCAAGAGCATTTCCAAATCATACCATCTCAAACATGAGTTCTCCAAACCATTAATATAACCAATAATATGAGAAATACATTCATCTTTTCACTGATAACACATCAAGTATCAACATACATACCAAGTCCATACAAGTCACAATAACTTGATACCCATCCGTCAAGTTAAGCACATCATCATCAATCATTTCCAGAATCAACATTTACAATACACTATACATGTTCCACAACAATTTCATAAGAGCATAATCAATTCTCATATGACATACTCATCAAATTAGGCACAATCAATTCAACATTTCACAACACAAAACACACAACCAAGGAATATTGCATTCATGTTGCTTACCTGGCAAGCAACTCCTAATGCTCCGGCCTGGAACTCCCCTCTCTGGAGTTTTGACCTCTTATTACACAATTCATAAATTTACATTAATTATTTATGTATAAGCTTATGCAAATCAATAATTTAATGAGGTTCTTAGGTTAGATGATTAATGTTTCCATTTAGCTATCTTCTCTCTTCTCTCATTAATGACTCCCAACTACCTTAACTTAATTTCGTTTCACTCCCCTTCACCAACCATATTTAATGGTTCTAGCAGAATTAATTAAGTACAATTTACGATTCCTACGAACCACACCATCATTAAACCTAACGTCCTACATTCCTTCCTCCGAAACCTAAACATTTTTCCTACTCGTTCTTCATTCCCTCACATCAATAATTACCCAATTCAATTGACAGTTCAAATAACTTCAATAAGTTCTGAAGACTCTTACCTAAGCAACGAAACTCAAAATCAGACCTAGGGTTACGAAACCCAATCCCGTCACTATTCACCACCGACGTTCAAACGTCAATTTCGATCACCTAAAACACGTTTAAACACCAAAAATGGTTACCGATGGTTAGTACACATACTAAGCTTTCCAACGAGCCATTATTTGCTCAAATTGGAGGTTAAACGAAAAAGATTCAAGTCCAGAAACTAGGGTTTAGGTTGAAAAACGGGATTCACATAAATTACACCAGAAATTCTTGCCGTAATTCAATCCTCGATTGATCTCACAACTTCCAAACCTCAAGGTTTCCACAAAGACACGACTCCTAAGGTTTTTCTCGGCTTAAGAACGAAAATAAGGAGAGAGATGTGTTTGGTAATGGTAGAGAGAAGAGCAAAGGTTTATATATAAGATTTCGATTTTGGACAGTTTTGCCCTTGGTCACTTATGATTCACCGTTCCTTCGTATTTCTCTCTCCCAATAACCCTAATAACTTCCGATTCTTTTATTATTTCCAAATTTTCATTTCCTCATCCAATTATTATTTAAGTTAAATCGCAAAAAATTTATGTACATTTTCATATATTTAATTAAAACATTATTGTTTTTTTCCGAAATTTTTAGGACGTTACATTAGTGCCATGAAAATTGCAGGTGCATTTGTCAACCCAAATGGCATAATAGTAAACTTGAAATGCCCATAACGAGTTCTAAATGTTATCTTCTCAATAGAGCTGTCCTCAACTCTTAACTGCCAATATGCAGACCTCAAATCAATCTTAGAGAACACTGTAGCTCCTCGCAACTGATCAATCAAATCATCAATCCAAGGTAGTGGATATTTATTCTTTACTGTCACCTTATTCAATTATCGATAATCAATACATAATCGCATACTCCCATCTTTCTTTTGCACAAATAGCATTGGTGCTCCCCAAAGTGGCACACTAGGGCATATAAATCCTTTATCTAACAGCTCCTCTAGCTATCGTTTTAGCTCTTGTAGCTCAACTACAACCATCATGTACGGTGCAATAGAAACTGGTGCAGCACCCAGTATCGTCTTTATCTTCAAATCTGCCTCTTAATATGGTGGCAAACCTGGTAACTCATCAAGAAACACCTCAGGATAATCATGTACAACCTGTACATCACGTACTACTATCTTCGGTTGATTCAAATCGATAATTGATGCTAAATAGGCATTACGGCCCTCTCAAATCAACCTCGCTGTAATAACTACAGAAATCAGACAAGTAGGAATAACTTTCCTTTCACCTACCAATAACACTCGTCTTTTGTTGTTAACCTCAATAACGGCCTCTTTCGAATGGCAGTCAACAATGGCACAATTTTTAGATAGCCAATCCATCCCTATGATGATAGCAAACTCAACCATCTTAAAAAAAATCAGATCTGCCAAATAAATCAACCCTCCAAACTGTAACTCACAATGCCATAAAATATGTTGTACTATCACAGCCCCTTCTGTTGGCATCATCACTGACACAGTATAACCCAGACGTTCTATACTACCATCGATATGGTCTACCACACTCTCGTTCATAAATGAACAGATAGATCCAGGATCAATCAATACTATGGTAGTATAAGAAAAGATATAAATAGTACCAGTAATCACATCTAGGATCTGTAGCCTCTGTTGTGGTCATAGCATAAACTCTGGCCTATGGCACTGATTCTGTAGGTCTTGTAACTCTGCCAGATCCATCATCTCTACCCGCTGTACTAGAACCACTAGCTCCACCCCTGGAAGTTGACCCTCCTCTAGAAACAGAACTTGAACCACGTCCACCTTTACCTCTACCACTACCTGAAGTTGCTGTAGTACGGGCCTCACCCACACTACTCTATTGTGACATAGTACCTCCCTAAAACTCTCATCTCTGTGGACAATCCTGGCTAAAATGTCCTGGTTGTCTGCAAGTATAACATAATAAACTGCTGGTACCTGTACCTCAGCTTAGAGGAAGTGGAGGTCTGGTGGAATAACTCCTCCCACCTCCATTCCCTCTCTCAGACTGTCTACTCTCACTACCACCTGTCTCTTGTAGTGGTTTAGCATTTGCCTTCTTCTGTTTCTTGCTGAATGAACTAGAACTCTTAAGCTTCTATCTTTTCCCCTCTCTCTTGCTTACTTTCTTGCCCTCTGTCTCGAGCTCCTCAGCTCTAATAGTTGCTTCAATCAAGATCTCATATGTCAGGTTTTTAGTGCAATCCGATTGCGAATGACATATCGCAATCCTCTCTCAAATATATCCATCCTCTTTTGATCTGTATCCACATCCTCTGGAAAATATCAAGACATTCGAGTAGACTCTGCCTCGTAATCCACAAGTGACATCTTTTTGTTTCAACTCCATAAACTTTATCTTTTTCTTTGTCGATAGTGTGGAGGAGTATACTTCTTTGTAAACTTCTTTAGAAAATCATCCCATGTCAATATCAGAGGATCTTTCTAACTATTAATAACTGTCTCCCACTAGTTCCAGGCTAATTTCTCAAGTAGAGAAGTAGTATACCTATATTTCTGTTCAGGATTGCATCCCATACGGGTCAATATTCTCTCTATTTGTCTCACCCAATCATCAGCCTATGTTGGATCTGTAGTGCCCTCAAATACCTTAGCCCCCTGCTTTTGCACCTCTGCAAAATTCTTATCAATATTCAGTTTTAATTTCCTCCCTAAACTTTTTCAGTTTCTTTTTCTTTCTGACCCTGCTCTCACATCATTCTCTGCATCATTTTCCAGAATGGTGCATACATAGGGTCGTATGGGAGAATAGGCATTGTAGGTGGTACTGTAGGCTGCTCTAAGGTATCGGGCTATTGGTGTCGACCCCTGTCCTCTAATAGAATCGCCAGACTCAATAGTGTGATCAGGTGATACATCTCTAGGCTCCATTTGTTTCAAAACAGTTTCAAGCATTTCAGTTTTTCAAATCCACGCATGTGTCCCATTTATTAGCACAGTCCGCAAAGAATTTAATCCCTGCTCTGATACCACTAAATGTAGAACTCAAATTTTAAAACTAAAAATTTTCCAATTACATAATAATCAAGAGGAGAGAGAAAGTAATATGTATATATAAGAAAACTCTAGGCCCAAAAAATTTTACAAACATGCAGAAGCATAAGTAAGTTTGAAAATTATTTCAAACTAGAATATATATACATAATATGTACATCAAGTACAAGTCAAAACTAAAATCTGGAGCTCGACCTCGAGAATATCAAAACTGCGCCTTTGATCACAACAAAAACTATATCTGGTCGGCAGCTACCTACAATCTTCACAACATTTAAACAATCACATGGGTGAGTATATAACTCAGTAAGGAATAATCAGATTGAATTAAATGAAGTGCAGGAAATTCATTATTAGCACGGGTCGTGCTCATGACACACGAGGTCGTGTTCATGTATAAATTTCCAGCCAACATGATGTATTTCAATCAACACACGCCATGCTCAACTTCACTATGTCCAGGTAACATGGGTCGTGTTCAGTTGAGCATGATGTCGTGCTCACATCATTTTTCAGATCATCTTAAATAATATTTAACGTATGTTAGCACACAGATGTTTGTACCCTTATTCCTTTAGTTCTATAGGTCATTTCCTTATCATTTTCACACAGAAAATACACCAGATCACACAGATCATTAACCACACAGGTTATCAATATCACACAGATATTCACTTTCAGGCATTATATTCATATAAATAAAAATATATGCAATGCCAATGCAATTTCACACAGAATGACCCAGGTTTTGTCCACCATAGCACACAACAGTGGAAATCCTCTATAACACACAGCAGAGGAACGACATATAGCCTGAGCACACAACTCTGAGCATATAACTCATAGGTTCGGATAACACACAGTAAATCCAGGACCGCACACAGCTTGCCCTTTTATTCACACAGAATCTTTTATGTCAATTAAATGTTTATATAACATGTATGAATGCATATCTAATAAGCATATTCATAGCACACAGCTCCCATACTCACACAGAGCACAATCATCCATATAGGATTCATTATACACACAACTTATAACTTATTTTCAAAAATCAAATGTAAGCACATATCAATATTGATAGAAAACATGCAAGGTTACCACATAGTTTACAAGCGCACAGCATTACATATGATCATAAGATCATAACCCCTTTTACGATTTAACGTAAACTTTTACCTCGACAATATCCTAAGTCAGTGTTGGGCTCTAATCTCGATCCAATTGTCGCCGTACAGATCCTCCTCCTGTACAACAACATCATAAGGCTGTAATTCCCATTAACCATACTCTATATGTGACACCAAATTTTTGCAAAGTTTGTTTTTGAATAAAGACAAGTTTAGCACCATTTTTTTTCTTTTTAAAACATAAGTTATAAGAGAGAAAATAGAAGCATAGTTTTTCAACAACGTAAAATGAAAACCAGAGTTGGCCATAAAAAATGTATCTGAAAATGCGAAAGTGATGGGAAAACAATTTACAAGACATGTTATAAGTTTTCACAATGTTAAAATTGTACATGCATGTAAATCAACACTATCAAAAACCCAAGGAGCTCGACCTTCACGAAGTATCGCACCGCTAGCCCACCGAAGAGTTGTCCCGTTCCTAGTACCTGTCACTCTGCACACAATACAGCAAAACACGGGTGAGTATATAAAATACTCAGTAAGCGACCCCTCAGTGTTATCATGCTGGAGTGCAAGGCAGTCTTTGGCCTCCTCGGTCTATCCTCCCTAATGGCTCACTATAGCCATTCCACAAACAATCATGTTAAGTGTTTATTCTTTCATTTCATGTGTTTATTCGCTAAGAAAATCATCCTAAATCATTGGAATACTTTGGATATGCATTAAGACATTAGTCGGGTCAAAATTAAGCTTCTAGACACAAATAACGTATAACGTACGTTATGCTTCTATGCCTTCCCAGCTATGAATAACATATGTCTGGCAATATAACAACGTAGGATTACACCAATAACGTACGTTACTTGCCACAGTAATGTATGTTAATTCATACCAGCACAACTTGTCCAAAAATATTGTCCTTCTCTCATACTTACATGTCATCCAACCCTTAGCATAACAAGACACCTTCCTTCACTCATACATCCATTTCACACATACCAATCACGACATTTGACCATTCCACACATGGTTAACATACTTTGTAAAGATTAAAATCAAATCATCATCACATCGACCTACATCTCATTTATCCTTGTCATAGTCCATACTACTTAACTTAACTCTCAAATTAACAATACCATCTATACGCATGCATCAAGCCACTTAGTTTATGATCATCTACACTTTAAACATACCACAACACATTATGTTCCTCAATCAATCATCCCTCACTATAACATACAAACATAGATTAGCTAGTTCAAGTTAGCATTCCCACTTTCACCATTTCATGCACACTTTTCCTCATTTCATCAAGATTCATACAAGCTCACATCATTTCCTACAACTCATATAATTCAAAATATAATCACCATGCAAGAGTCCATATCATAACAAACACCATTCATGCTCGTATCATAATCATATGTCATACACATTCATTTTCACGCAACCAATACAATGTCATAATGTAATGAATGAATGCATATGTAATGCTAATGCATTCTCACACAAAAGATGTGCTCCGGAGCCTTACATACAGTCAGAGAGAGACTTCACTCGATCTCTGTTGTCTCAAACATAGTTAGAGAGAGATTTCACTCTATCTCTGCTACTTCTCATACTTGCGCATATTGGTCAAAACCCCTTGTTTTTATATAAGAAGAGACTTCACTCATCCTTGCGCGTATTGGGCCAAACACCTTGTTTTTCTTGTAAAGAGAGACTTCACTCATCTCTATGTGTATTGGGCCAAACCCCTCATTTTTCTTGTAAAGAGAGACTTCGCTCATCTTTATGTAAATTGGGCCAAACCCTATCTCGTGGCGTCAACCATCACATAAATCGCGAATAACCAAAGTGAAAACATTCATAAGGATGCACATACATATTTATTTCTTCCCTTAAATGGACATATAGCACACAAGCACATTGAGTTCCATTCAGCACAATACAAGCCATAACTATCGCCATTCATCCATACAATCTATCATAGTAGGTCATCCCACATCAAGCAAAGCACATTAGTCATTTTTACATTTTTAGCTACATTAATGTACGTTATCTATACATATAACGTACGTTAATGCAACAGAACCATGTCCACACTTAGCTTAAGACCGAGACTTAGGCAATTTTCACACCATTCAAGCATACACTTCAAGCATTTTAACCCCTTTAATTCAACCATTTCTTAACTCTTACAACAACACAACATTCAAACAATTCAAGCACTTTCCACATCAAATGCTTAACCGATTTAATCCATCACAACACATTTCCATATCTTTCACATAATTTCACATAAGTAAAATTCAAGCATGCCATTCATACTAACATACCTTTTCCATTCTTACATAACAAATAACACATTTAGGACATTTACTTAACCAAACCAAGATTAACACATCAACAATAAAGGTTAAGAACACTTACTAATCATCCTCAAAGCAAACTTCCAAGGTTCCATACAAGTATACCATTCTTTAATGAACACCCTACTAATATCACATAATCTATTATGACATCTACACCATACAATCAACAAAACAAGGTAATTATTGCAAAAGTAAGCGTTGAAAACAGTTACCTCGGAATCCAAGACCCGATTCGTCGCCTGTTCCTCACTCGGGTTCCGATTGCCGACACCTACACACATTAGATCACATTTACTACCATTTAACATATAATGTATCTTATTTTAACCTCCCCTACGAATTTTTCCCAAAATCCCAAAGCTTACCTAAAACCCTAATATCTCAAATCTCACCAAATCTTATGTTTTAGGGTTAAAGGCTTATGGAATCATAACTACAGTAAAAACTCATTAAAACCCTACCAAATGCAGCTATTTTCAACCACATTTCAGTTCAAAATCAAGAATCTTACCTTCTTTCTCCTCACTTTGAAACCTAGCAAGAGGAGAGATTGATAAGGGGTCGGATTCATAGTTAATCCGCTGGAATCTTGGTGTTTGTCGATAAGTTTGATGTTTGGGAAGGCTTAGGAATGGTGTGTGGATATTAGGAGAGATTTGGAGGGTTGGGAGCTTTTTTTCCCGAATGTGGCTGTTCTCAGCCTTTTAATGACCTGTCCAGACTCCCGATAACGTACGTTATTTTGTACATTAACGTGCATTAGGAAAATATGAGTTCTGTGGAATCTGTAGTTAATAACGTATGTTATTCTTCATTAAACCCACGTTATTCATCTTGCAAACCAATTAAGGTACATTATTTGGGGATTAACGTACGTTAATCCTCCTCTGACAGCACCATTTCCCCGTTTGAGCCTCTTTCGATCCCAGGCACACATATACTTATACATACATGTTTACAACTTAAAATAAACATTATATCAACTTAATTAACATCAATTAACATAGAATTAGACCTTATTTAACCCCCAAACATAATACAATAATACACTTAATTCATCATGCATTCACCATCTCATTTTATTATCGTTTCCAATCCTTTACCATTAATGCACAACCAAAAACACATCACCTAACTTCCAAAGTTTATCCCACAACTTACCAATCTCTCAACTCTTAACCAATTGTACATTATCTCATCCTCTATATATTTTCATTCAAGTATATAAACATTCATTACTTTGGTTTCAAACACAGTTTACACAACTTCCTCTGCACATGCAAGGAATTCAAACAACACATACACACATTTTTCATTCCCATTCATAATCATCATTTCCATTTAAAATGGACAAATTTTTAGGGCGTTACACTAAACAACTGAATTTAGCCTTAATCAAGCTTTAAGCTTCTTACACTTTTATTCATACAGTAAACTAGCTTCAACCATCTAATTATAATCCAATTCCTCCTCATACTATATCCAAACCCATAACCATATATCTTTCCTCATTTCCAGTCATCACTCCAATAAATTCTACTAACATTGTATTTCCACTAAGTAAGCATAAAGAAGCATTGAAACTTACCTTAGCTCACTTTTATACTTAATTTGTGCAAGTTTGAATTGTTCTTGCCTCTAAAACGTTGCTAAAATGGAAATTAGGGTTTCAAAATTATGTTGCTTGCTTGTTATACTCTGTTTGCAAATGATTCAAGCTTTAGTCGATCAATTCTGTATATTCCCAGTCAACACAACCTGAACACAGGTCGTCCCATATGGTCGTGTCATGTTTTTCTTAGCACAAATTTTTGTTCAGTAGTGCACGATCTCGTTCTGCAAATAATTCAATACAGATCGTGTTGATTTCCAGGTTTTGAGCACGAGGTCGTGCTCGCCTGCACTCTTGAGCACGGGCATGCTCAACGAGCATGCTGACTGTTGTTTTTCACAATTCTTACCTAAATCGATATGATTCGATCTTGTTTTAGTGTATTTTCAAAGTATTTAAATTCCAATAATTTCTAGGATGTTACAAATATGGAAAAGGGTCAAATTGTTGAAGGTTCCAAGTTCAATATCCTTGCAGTAAATGACAATGAATCTCTTATGGAAACATCAACTATAAATCTCAAAAGTATGGATAAAACACAAAAAGGAAAGGACAAAATCCAAGCCCCACGTTGCACACAGATACCTAAAGAATTCGGCACATTACAGAGTATTGAGCCAGTTCTAGAAAAAAGGGAATCCATAATATTTTTTGTTGATGTTGTAACACCTTAAAAGACTGCAACTGGCCCAAACAGTAGGCGAGGTGGAAAAATGTCTACATCCAGAAATAACACTACTACACTAGTAGTAACTATGAGTCCATGCATGTCATGCACAACACTACTCACGTTAAAAGCAGTGCTGGCATCAATATCATGGAACACATTTCCATAGAATCAAGCATGCTAATAGTAAGGGTGGACTCGACTAAAAAAGAGATCCCCAGACCTTGTTATGAATCAAACACCCAACTGCGATGAGAATTTAAGAAACTTATCGTTACCCAAATAGGATGCATCATCAACAGCAATGGATGAGGACCCAAACCCCTCTCAATTAGTTGCTCAACTTCGCCTTAACTGAGGCTCATGTACTCTCTCATTCCTTTTTAATTACATTATGATTTTATCATGGAATTATTGTGGGGGTGCTAGTAATGATTTCTTTCTTTCTTGCAGAAATCTAATTTTTATGTACCACCCTACAATACTTCTACTAGAAATGTGGATTATTAGAGCAAAAGCAAACCGAATCATTGCTAAACTTGGCTTCAAGTTTTTCATCAAAGTTGAAGCTATCAATTTTTTAGAGGAATATGGGTCCTTTGGACGAACCCAGACTTAGCAATCATTCATGTCTACTAGTATAGCCAGCTAATACATATGTCTCTAAATTTACAATAGGTTTTTGGATTCATAACTACAATGTATGGAAGCCCAGAACCTTGTAATTGTAAGGACTTATGGCAAGAATTAATATCTATTTCAACCACCATCACGAAACCTTGGATTCCTATGAGAGATTTTAACTCGATGTTGCGTCCGAATGATAAAATGGGAGGTGTTCATGTTTCTATAAATGCTTGTAAGGCTTTTGCAAATTGTATCAATGATTGCGGATTAATTGAAATCAATGCCCATTGACCTTACTTCAATTGGGAATAGAGAGGAGTATTTCAACAAATTGATTGGGGTTTTTGTAATATGGATTGGCTTCAAGTTTGGTCAAACTCCTAACTGGAGCACCTTATGAGATTACGTTCAAATCACCACCTAATTTTGGTCAACCTAAACTATGGGCATCACCAGTTTAAACCTATCTATAAGTTTAGATTTCTTAAGGCATGAAGATATGAAAAATCCTTTAAGGAGGTGGTGGCCAAGTAAAACACTCTCAACTAATTAAATTAATAATCATGTAATTAACCTTTTTTATTAACTTGTAAAATTGAATAATTAAAAACCTTTTCATATGATCGTACTTTTTTAGAAAATTTAAAAAAATCACTTGGCATGTATGTAGATAATAGTATGCAATTCAGCCTATGGCTCGGTTGAGAATGTAGAGTCCAAATAACCTTTAGAAAGGGGGATTGAATAGAGGTTATGCAAATGGCTGGAATTTAAAACTTTTTGCAAGTATAAGTGTGAGAGGAAGAGAAGAAAATAGAAACACACAATTTAGAGTGGTTCGGTGATCAACACCTACTCACTACCTAAGCTTTGACTTAGGATTTTCAACAATCCACTATGTTGTTCTTGGTACACTTGATTTTCAGCTCAAGCCAACTCACAAGCAATCTGATTTCCAGCTCAAATCAAACCACAAAGACTAAACTAGTTCACTCTAGAAGACTCTTCTAGGTAGAGCACAAAGAACACTAGGAACACAAGTAGAAATTGAGAGCAAATACTTGAGAAACAAAGATGAATCCTTTAGAATGCTTGTGTTAACCTCTCTCCTCTATCCTCACTTCTAATTATATGTCCCTTTGTGTTTTCCATGTTGGTCTTTATCATGGACCACTTTATGTTGCTTTTTCGAAGTCAACTTGTCTCTACCGTCAGCTTTTCCAGTTGATTGGTTTATACTATACTTGAGTATTTAAACCTACCACTCAACTGGTTTTGACACCATTCGAGTGCTTTACATTCCAGTAGCCTCCAGCCTTTCTGAAAATGCGGCCTCCAGTCAACTGGTCTCTTCTCCAGTCAACTGGTCTGCCCTACAACACTCATCAGTCGACTGAAAAGCATATAGGTTAACTTACCTGCACTTGAATTCATATTTCAAATCTTTAAAAAGAAAACCCTGATATGATGATATCATTCTAAAGATTTCTTCCCCTATTTTGGTGGCAAAGATAAAAGCCAATCGACTGGTTTCCTTTCTAGTGGACTGGTTTGATGTTGTGGTCCCATTGCTAGCCTCCTTGTTGATTTTCCAGCACACAGTCGACTGGCCTCCACACAGGTTGACTAGTACCACACAAATTCATTTTACCTAACTGCTTTTCACTTTACTCAAGTCATTTCTTACTTAGTCTTTGTAGTAATCCTTCAAATACTTACTTTTCAATCTCCAACCTACATACTACATTTATTAAATTCATAAAGTTTTCAATCATATAAAAACTTAGGACGTATTTACATTGTCAACAACCATTGGTCCAGCAATTTCCCCCTTTTTAATAATGACAAAACTTTAGTGAATTTGATAAAGGTAGTCAAACAAAAAAAAGTATGATCAAGGTTGCCCTTGTCAAGTGGTTACCCAACAAGAAAACACAAATTCTTCCTAAGGTTTTCTCCCCCTTAGTCTATGCCTTCATATCATTAAAGCATTTTTCTTCCCCTAAGTCTATGATCCATTTTTTATACGATTTACAAAACAATTGGAGTTTCAACCTCAACCTTACACATGAATTAACCATTTCATCCATTTACAAAACAATTCTAACATCGAAGACCAACATACTCATATCATAATCAACCAACTCAACTTTACCAAGTCAACAAATCCATTTTCATCATTCTCATTAAATACCAACATACTCATATCATAATCAACCAACAAATTCACCATCAATGATCTCTAACATCAAATTCACCATCAATGATCTCTTTTCCCCTTTTTGTCATAATCAAAACATAAACATAAAGAGAAGAATATGAAAGATAGACATACAAGGTGAATAAACATCCAATCACATAGATTATAAATCTATTACAACCTCAAAAGCAACACAAATATCCAAGTACACATCATTCAAACATAAGTTCATAATTAGATCCTAAAAATGCAAACATCAATATGAAAGATAATAAGAAAATGGCATCCTAAAAATGCATATGAAGATCATGAGAAAATGTGGGTCGGTACGGTGCCAAACATCATTAAAATCAAGCAACATCATCGGTGCGGCAAGTGAGGTTATCCCATATCTTCTCAACCACCGAAGACACCTTCTCGATCAATCTACCCATTGCACTTATATCCTCTCTTAGCTCCGTGCGCATAGTCCCTATTTCTTGGCGAACCTCACCAAGTTCTCGCTTAAGAGCCACCATCTCTTGATAACCTACATGACTACGTCGAGCCGAACTCCTCCTGGGAGTGACATCATCAAAATTCTCACCTTCTTCGGTCGGAGTCAAGCGATAATGATTGGCATGTGGAGCATACATCCATCCTCTTTCCACTGCTTTAACCAACTTCATGGTTTTGAGGTTAATGGTGATAACCCACCAATTATGAGGATATGGAGTAAAAGCTTCCCCTTCAAGATCAATGCAATTTGCTTTAAGGATCTTAGTGATAATAGCTCCAAATGGCATACCCTTAGGCTTAGAGGAGCGATGAAAGAGCTCGGCAAGGAGAAGTTGGCGCTTTCTTTTCATCATGTGCAACATTAAATGTGGGAAATTGATTTCGTTTCTCTCCTCAAGAT
>CANYCX012531902.1:0-10240 GCA_948193385.1 Breynia disticha f. nivosa | reverse complement strand
CCGTAACCATAACTCCCGGCCGACAAGGCCCGTTTGCAAACGACATCTAAAATGGCCAAGTGCAGGCATAAATAAGTTAGGTGGTGAGAGTCCACATTAGTTAAGACATTGAGAAACATACATTCCCAATCATTATGATTTCGTTTGTTGCTAATTGTGGAACTTGATTGGTATAGTTATTAAAATGATTGACTTGGAAAATTATGGTATAAATGGTGTTGTGTTGAATTGATGAGTGTATTGAGTAATTGAGGATGATATTGAATGAGTTAGGAATGATAGGATTTCGTTTGGTTGAATTGGTAGTGTTTTGTTATGAATAAAATTTGGTAGTGTTTCGTACACCTTTCTGACTCCGCGTTTTAACCGGAGGAAAGAACGCGGTATGGATGCCGAGTCCGCGTAGTCTGAACTGACCACGCGTACTCTGGACCAGACCGCGTAATTTTAAAAGTGGACAGGCGGCACTGTTTCATCGAACTACGCGGTGTGGGGGCGAGACCGCGTACTCGATAGCCACCCCGCGTAGTCCGAAATCACTGCGCCTTCTTACCTGAAATTGGTGAAATTAGTTGTTCTTAGGTACTATAAATAATGATTCTTATAAGGTTTTGTTTGTACGGTTGTAACACATAATTAAGATACACTAATAATTTGGATTATGTGTTTAATTAAATTATTATTTTGAGTGTGAATGAAATCGACCATTTTAAGGTTATGTTGCTTACTGAGTTAATACTCATGCAATTTATTGCCTGCAACGCTCGGGAGGATTTTGAGACGTTCTTTTGGACGAGAGGTGTGGAGTGCTCAGATTTTGAATTGTTGGAAACGGACCTAGGTGTAATGAAATCTCTGTGGATTAGGGTTGGATACCAGTATATGTACATGACAGTTTCATACATTCTACTAAATGTATTTTACCGGGTTATCATTGAAAACGGAATCACTAGGGTTCCTCTTTCATTTATAACCTGGAAAACTTCTTTGTAAATTTTTGTATATGTATATATATGTGTTTATGAAAGATGGGTTTTGATGTATGTCCTTCCATTTTATTACTCTTTATGGTTGTAAATTATTTTAGATAAGCTTATAAGCTTGTATGTGGAAGAGATTGTGAGGTTAAACGAGGTCCTTATGTCGATCGTGTGAAATCACGATTCGATGTTCACTTTGAGATTTTAAAGGAGTTTACAGGATGTCATGGGCACTAGACTGCAGTTCAGTACAGCTTTCCATCATCAGACTGACGAGCAATCAAAGAGGATGATCTAGACGGTTAAGGATATAATGAGGGCATGTGTACTCGAGTTTGGAGGCAACTGGGATGACCACTTCCCATTGATTGAGTTTGCTTCTAATAACAGTTTCCACTCGAGTATTAGGATGGCACTATATGAGGCCTTGTACAGGAGGCGATGCTAGAGTCCAACTTACTGGGATGTAGAGGGTTTGCGATAAATTAAGGGACCAGAGCTGGTACAACAAACCTTAGAGAAAGTCAATGTAGTGAAGGGGTGTATGCAGGCCGTTAAAGATCGACAGAAGAACTACTTTGACCGACACCATCGAGAAGTAGTGTATAAGGTCGGAGAGAAGGTATTCCTCCGAGTTTCACTGTGGAGAGGTGTGATCTGATTTTGGTAGAAAAGGAAATTGAGTCCAAGGTATGTAGGACCATATGAGATTATTGAGAAGGTGGGACCACTTGCCTACTGACTTTTGTTACTGATAGAGTTGTCTCGACTTCATAATGTGTTCCACGTGTTGATGTTGAGGAGATATCGATTCGATTAGAATCAAATCATATATTAAGAGAGCCAGAGTTGGAGATCGTAGAGGATCTCACATATAAGGAGGAGCCGATGGAGATCTTAAATCAACAGGTCCGATAGCTACAGAATCGAGATATTCAAATCGTTAAGGTGAAGTAGAGCTTTCATTCACCTAAGGAAGCTACCTGGGAGGTGGAGAGCGATATGCAGGAGAAGTATCCGCATTAATTCCCAGAGGCTTCATGAGTTGGAGGTATGTATTCACATTGTAACTTTGATTTAATGACTATTTAAGCACCTAGACTGTAAAATTTCAGGAACAAAATTTCCATAGGGGAGAGTTGTAACGACCTAAAAATATAAATTAAAACTAGTAGAAATGTGAAAACAGTGGCTGAGAATGGCTTGAGGAACGACCTTAGTAAAACGTTCCCTAAATTGTTTCCACTACTGACTAAAGTTAAATTTTTGTGCGGCATAAAGGCGAACAGGTAAGCTAACAGTTTGAGTAAACTGTTTTGCAAACCGTTTCAACCTGGCTGGATTTTAAAATCTGTCGCATATTAAGGAAGGAAGAAAGAGGGAAGTATCATTTCTTAACCCTAGAGCATTCCATCCAAAACCATTCCTTACAAACTCTCAAAGAAACATTTCTAAACCTTTCCTAAACACAAATCCTTGCCATACACCTAGAGATTCATAACTCCACGAAAGAACAACGATCTATGAAGATCTTAGGTTTTGAGACGACTTTGAGAGAGGTAAATCTCCAATCCTAGATGAAATTTATGAGTACTAGAGTGAGATTAGTGTGGTTTATGTGGGTTTTTATACAGGATCCTAAAGGTGTAAATATTTAGCTTGTTGTTGTGATTTTGATGAGAGATTTGTGATTTTAGGGTATGGGTAATTTGGGTATTTTTTAGGAATAAGAGTAAGAAGGTGAAATTGAGTGTAGATATCTGTTTAATGGGAGAAATATGTTTTGATTTATGTAGGAGCTAACTTTCAGAACCCGAACCGAAGTTGATCCGAGAGCCGACTTCACAAATTTCAAGGTAAGTGCATAGAATTACACTTACCTTGGTATGTTTTGCATATGTATGGTTAAGCATACTTGATTAAATGTGCATGGTTGTGAATGTGTAAAGTGTTGATATGTATGAATCATAATGGTTGTGAGTATGTGTTTTGTGTTAAATGGTATACGTACAAGTGTGTAAGTGTTGGTGTTTATGGTGGATGCAATTGTATTACGTGTATTATGAATTTGAATTGAAAATAATGAATTGAGTTATAATAAAGTTGATGGTATGATGAGTGAAATTCCTTAAGTGTGATGCATGGTTAAGGATGTTTATTATATAGGATTAAGAATGATGTAGAATTGAACAATTGTGTAATCTCCTTTAGAACGATTCATGTAGCCTGATTGATATGAAACTGAGTATAACATCATCCATGGCATGAGGACATTGCATAAGCATGATGTGACATGTTCATTGTGAGAAAAGATAAAAAGGGGAGTTGCCCAATCTATGTGAAAGAGCGAGAGCTCTAAGGAGTGTTGCGGGCCTATGTGTGGGCCGGGCCTCTACATAAAGGTACCTTTTATGTAGAGGCCTGGGCCCAGCCCACCGCTCTTTTAACAGGGACATGGCCCAGTACCCCCAACCCATCTCCTATAGTCGGCCCAGCCCCATAACTCAGGGCCTGACAACTATATGCGGGTTGTTGGGCATAATAAGGATCGAACCCAGTTCTCCTCATTCATAACCCTTTCAACATCCTAAGATGTCACCATTGAAGCCATGGTTGTTATATAGTAGTTCTACGTAAAGTATGAACTTGTATAATAAATAATATAAGGGAGCTTAACACAAAGCTTAATCCATGGATGTGTTAACTATTACGATTGATATTCTAAATGTATGGCGGAGTAACTCTAAACTGAATATACGATATACTTGTAAGTATGATAAACGATGGTTAATGATAATGAATGACATGAGTATGATCAGAAAAGTTTTTAAAGATTGTGAACTTAAATAGTAAGATGAGTCATTAATAAATGACTAATACGGTAATAAGAATAGGACATTTCATAGAACAGGCTCTAGAATGGTTTCCCAAAATCGTTCCCAAAATCGTTCCATTTCTAGAGAATATTAGGAAGGACAGAATGGGTTCTAGAACGGATTATACAAGCCGTTCTCAAGACCTTTCACTTCCAGGGACTTTTAGAAGAGTCAAAATGGGTTCGGGAACGGTTTGGGGTAAAATGTTTCCCAAACCGTTTCAGTTCCAGGGAATCTTAGAAAGGGGAAACAGGCTGCAGAACAGTTTACCCTAACTATTCCCCAGACCATTTTTGACAAATAAACAATGACAAACAGAAATCTTTAAGAAGAGGAAATGAAAGAATAACCGACTTAATACTTGGAAGTTAGGAGTAAAGTTGTGACATCCAGGAATTTATATTATGGAAATATCGAATGGAAATAAGATATTTCGTATTGAAATGATGAGAAATAAATATTTAAACATAGATATATGAAGGTTGATTGAAGGTTGATATAAGGGTTATGTGAAATAATCAAGAAAAAGGGAAATGCATAAATTGTTTGCCTGAAACGGCCAAGGGAACGGTCATGGAAACCGTTCCAATGGCTGTTCTCCATAAAATTGCAAACTATATAGGTGAAACGGCCACCAAAACGGTTTGCAAGGCCGTTCCACAAAACGTTCTGACCGACAGGACTTTATAAATTGACACGTTTTGAACGAAATGAGAGTGATAAAACATAAGTATCGATATTCTCTCGTCCAAAATCCTTCCAAATACATTTCAAACCTTCAACACCAAAAACCTTGAATTTTATACCTAGAAACTCATAGATTTCATCCGAAAATGTAATCTAGACGAATTCTAGAGTTTCTATCCGTATTTCAGCAAGGTCAACTCGTTGTCATCCGACATTTTTGTGTAAATTGAGGGTTTTAATTAAGGTTTGATGATTCTATACTTAGAATTAGTGTGAGTAAGGTTAGGTAACATTGTTTATAGGATTAATTGCATACAGGAGGATTTGTAGAGCAATTGGATCGAAGTTGTTATTTGATGGTTTGATATGACTTATGTGATATTATGCTCATTGATACCTTGTTGATGGTTGATTGATATCTTGTTAATATATTAAGCATGTGATTGCTTATTTGACTTAATTGATTGAGCATACGTATGAGATTGATACTTGGCCATTGAATGCATTGTTCATTCATTGTGTTGCTTGATTGTGTAACACTAGGCCGACATCCTAGGCTGGACCTGAAGATCATTCTGAGAGAGATCTCGATGGCGATTTGGGACCGATGATATTCTGAGTTAGGCTCGATGTCGTGCTGGGTATGATGTCGGTCTAGGACCGAGGATAAAATGAAAAGAAAAGAAAAGAAAAAGAAAAGAGAGCAATACCCCAGGGCATATCGAACATGATTGCATTGTCATTCATATGCACATTTCTGATTTGCATTCATATTTAGCATGTGTGATTAATTCTTTCTAACATATCAATGCTAAAGTGATTAAATATGAGTTATGTGATACTGAGATATGGAATAAACAATGCATCATTGTTCAAGAGTGTGTTATATGTGAATGTGAGATATGGTATGATATGATTAATATGATTCTTTATATGAATGGTTGAGTTTGTATGTTTGTTTCAAACGAGCTGTGCCAGAGAAAGATCAGATTATTAGCACGTTATCGTACTAAGATACTGATTTTTCCTGCGCTTCATATTAAATGAGAATAGACTTTTGTTAAAATACTTACTGAGTATTGTGAAATACTCACAGTTTACTTGTATTGTTTAAATGACGCGCAGTACACAGATAGCTGCCATTGGACTAGAGCTTTAGTGATCTTACGCGAGAGTGATATTGTCAGAGGTCGAGCTCCATGTTTTGAGTGCTTCCATTTTTGAGTTTTTGTACATATTTGTACTGTATTGTAAATGTTCATATTTTGAGATTGAAATGTTTTCAAACTTAGTTTTATTTCCACTGTAAAAATTTTACGATACTTATATTTTGGGTCAAGTGTTTTTATGATATGAACATTTTAGTTTCTCTCTCGTCTATTTAAGATTTGATTTTATATCATTGCTTCTATTATATTATTTATCAGGGAAAATTGCAGTTCCACATTTAGTGGTATCAAAGTAGGGATTAAATTCTCTGCGGACTATGCCAAAATTGATTTTATACATCATGTTTTTTAAGCTAAATAGTTTTGAACTTGTTATTTTCACCCCTTAGAAAAAATTGAGGTATACGACATCTTTGTTAGAGAAAGCAGCTTAGAATTAGTGGGAGACAGTTCCAAACAGCTAGAATGATCCTCAGACATTGACTTTGGAAGATTTCTTAAGGAAGTTTGCTGAGAAGTATACCCCTCCTCTATATCAGACGAAGAAAAAGATTGAGTTTTTGGAGCTGAAACAGCGAGAGAGGACTATTGTTGAGTACGAGGCAGAGTTTACCAGACTGTTTTGATATGCTCTAGAGGATATTGACACTGACCTGAAGAGGAGAGATAGATTTGAGAGAGTTTTGACGTATGTCATTCAAAATAGGATTGCGATGAAACCCCCAACATATAAGATACTGATTGAGGCAGCCATCAGGGCAGAAGAGTTAGAGGTAAAGGGCGAGAAGAAAGAAAACAGGAAAGAGGGAAACCGACAGAAGATTTTTGAATCTAGTTAGACTGGAGGATGTCAGAGGTCAGAGACTAGAGGACAGAGATTTGAGACCAGAGGTTCCAGAGGTGCAGGTGGGGTTACTAGACAGACTAGATGCGGAGCAGGAGGTGGGAGGAGTTATTCTACCAGGCCTCCTACTTGTCTGAGCAGAGGTATAGGTACCTATACCGGCAGGGATACGAGGTTAGTATGTTTTAATTACCAACAGCCGGGTCATTTCACCAGAGATTGCTCAAAGCCTAGGGAGCCTCAGGGTGGAGTTGTGCCTAGATAGAGTAGTGTGGGTGATGCTCATACTACAGCCTCGTCATGTAGTGGCAGAGGTTGAGGTGGACGCGGTTCAGGGTCTACTTCTAAGGGAGGAGCAGCCTCTAGAGGTGGAGCAGTTGGTTCGCGTGCAGTCGGTGGATCTGGCAGGGCAGTCGTACCCGTAGGGGCAGCACCACATGCTTGAGTTTTTCCTATGACTAGAGACGAGGCTATAGAGGATCCAGACGTGATTACTGGTACTATTTCTATCTTTACATATACTACTTCAGTACTGATTGATCCAGGTTCTTGGTGCTCTTTTGTGAGTGAGTCAATGGTAGATCATATTAGAGTTAGTATAGAGTGTTTGGGTTATACTGCTTTTGCATTGAGGCCTCCTGGTGGTATTTTGTTAGTCTGACATATTTTGCGGCATTGTGAGCTCAGATTTGGCGAGTCAACTTATTTCGCTGATTTGATTGTTTTGAGGATGGTGGAGTTTGGGATTATATTAGGTATGGATTGGTTATCCAGAAATCAGGTTGTGGTCGACTGCTATTCAAAAGAAGTTGTGATTGAGGTTGATGGTGAGAGACAAGTATTGTTAGTAGGCAAAAGGAAGACTTTCCTTCTTGACTGATTTCAGTAGTAATTGCTGTGAGGTTGATTAGAGAGGGTTGTGATGCCTATTTTGCTTCAGTGATTGATCTGAATCAACCAAAGTTAGAGGTGGGAGATGTGGAGATAGTTTGTGAGTATCCTGAGGTATTTCTTGATGAGTTACCGGGATTGTCACCACAGTGAAAGGCTAATTTCAAGATAGAAACTATTCTTAGAGCAACTCCATTTTCTATTGCACCATATAAGATGACAGTTGTTGAGTTACAAGAGTTAAAATGACAGCTGGTGGAGTTATTAGAAAAAGGTTTTATACGATCTAGCGTATCACCTTGGGGAGCACCAGTGTTGTTTATACGGAAGAAGGATGGTAGTATGCGATTGTGTATCGACTATCGTCAGCTGAATAAAGTGACAGTGGAAAACAAATATCCATTGTCACGGATAGATGATTTGATTGATCAGCTGTGGTGAGCTACAGTGTTCTCTAAAATTGAATTGAGGTCAAGTTATTGGCAGCTGAGAGTTGAGGATAGCTCGATTGAGAAGACAGCTTTTAGGACTCGATACAGGCATTTTGAGTTCACTATTATGCCATTCGGGTTGACGAATGCACTAGCTGTATTTATGGCACTGATGAATAAGGTATTTCAGCCTTATTTATATCAGTTTGTGATTCTGTTTATTGATGAAGTTTTGATGTATTCTAGAGATAGAGAGGAGCATCAGGGATATCTTCATATTGTGTTGGATTTGCTGAAAGAAAAAGAACTGTATTCTAAGTTCAGAAAATGATAGTTCTGGATGTCTGAGGTTATCTTTCTAGGACACGTGATCTCAACAGAGGGAGTGAAACTGGATCCTAGCAAGATAAAAGTAGTTTAGGAGTGGGAAGCTCTAAACAACGTAACTGAGGTATTTTAGCCTTGTTTAGATCAGTTTGTGGTGTTATTTATTGATGATGTTCTGGTGTATTCGAGAGACAAATAAGAGCATCAAGGACATCTTTGTATTGTATTAGATTTGCTGAAAGAAAAAGAACTTTATGCTAAGTTCAGCAAAAGCTAGTTCTAGATGTCCGAGGTTATCTTTCTAGGACACGTGATCTCAGTATAGGGAATGAAATTGGATCCTAGCAAGATAAAAGCAATTTAGGAGTGGGAAGCTCTAAAGAACGTAACTGAGGAAAGGAGTTTTCTGGGTTTGGCTGGTTATTATCGTAAATTTATCGAGGATTTTTCGAGGATAGCTAGACCTGTAAAATCTTTATTCAGAAAGAATACTCTATTCATTTAGAATGACAAATGCGAAGAAATTTTTCATGAGTTGAAGAAGAGGTTAGTTGAAGATCCAATTTTAATGTTACCTTCTCAGGGAGGTGGATTTTTTGTGTCTACAGATGAATCTTGAGCTAGGTTAGGTGGAATATTGATGTAGTATGGTAGAGTTATTGTATATACTTCACGGCAGTTGCGACCGCATGAAGTTAACTACCCGACACACGATTTGGAGTTAGTTGCGATCATTCCTGGTCTGAAGCTTTGGCGTCATTACTTATACGGGGAGATTTTTCAGATATTCACTGATCATAAGAGTCTCAAGAATGTTATGATACAATGAGAGCTAAACCTTCGACAGAGGCAATGGATAGAGTTGTTGAAAGATTACGACTGCACAATTGTGTATCATCTTGAAAAGGCAAATGTAGTTGTTTATGCCTTGAGTAGGAAAGAAAAAGTGGATGATGATTCATTTACTTATAGAGTGGAGTCTCTATTTCTTTGCGAGAGTTACGAGTTCAGTTAGATTTGATTGAGGATCAGATGTTAGCTAACATTAGAGTTCGACCTCAAATGCGAACGTTGATTGCTGAGTGTCAGAAAGAAGATGTTTATCTAATGCTAATCAAGAAGAAAGTTGAGCGAGGAAAGGTAATTACTTTACACCAGCTTGATGATAATGATGTATTGTATTATCGGGATAGACTGTATGTTCTGAATATTGCTGAGATAAAAAATGAGCTGATGACAGAGGCACATTCATCACCTGTATCTGTGACCCCTGAATTTAAATATCATTTGTGTATGCTTCCCTCCTACAAATGATACTTAAACCCAGAAATCGATTTTACGATTTAAAATAAATTTTTAGTAACACAATAGATGAAATAGTAATGGAAGCATAAGAATTTAAATCTTAAAAAAACGAATATTTACATCCCCTTTTCCACAAAATGTTACAAGCAATTTCAAAGGCCTGACTATAATAAAAATACAGGGAATGTCGAATTTATGCATAATCATGTACATGTACAAATGTTAAAATACTGTGCACTGCCCACCTTGTTTTCTCTCTCTATCAATCTTCAACCTAGAGCAGCACGTTTTATCTTCTCGTCCCAAATCTTTCCTTTTAAATCTCTGCCGAGCATAGTAGGTATAAAATAGGTAAGTCATAAGGCTTAGTAAGCAACACAACCAAATATGGTCAACTTCCTTGCACTTTGTAATATTTCAATCCACATAAACACTATATTTGCTTTGATACAACCTTTCTGAATTAATCACCATATATACATTTGAATCTTACATATATGTAAACTCTTTTTAATTCACCTTTAATCTAAGATTAACGATATTCATATCTGACCACACATCATCATTCTCATAGGCATGTTCAATCATGCAAATTAAACCAGAAACTTATGCTTAACATACAATGGAATCTAAAGTATTTAATAAGAACATAATAGCCCGTTTACAACATAAAATCATCAATTCATAGTCAACTTATAACAAATGGCTAACACATACCATTTAATGCCAA
>CANYCX012531839.1:0-20077 GCA_948193385.1 Breynia disticha f. nivosa | reverse complement strand
ATTTCAAAATTCTCGGAAAACATAACCTAAATATAATTATCATAAACTCTCTTTCATTTAAGTCTTAACAATTTCTTATTTATATTATCGCGAAAAATTACTACGTATTTTTACGTATTTATACGTATTTTTACTGTATATTTATTTTTTTTTTTTTACCAAAATTTTAGGATGTTACATTTGGAGGTGTTGAGGTCATGCTCGGCAACAAGAATTAGAATATATTTTTGTTATATTCACTGTCTAGGTCTTATGAGAATTTGTAGATACTATAATGAATAGTAGGGACAATTTCTATAAGTGATATTACGAACGTGTTTCTGTGGAATTGATGTGATTTTAGTACCAGAGAAGACAATGAAAATTTTGGATTATGATCAGTTCATAGGGGCAAAAGAATGAAGAACAAAAAGGTTATAGTTTAATGTGTTTTCATTGCAAGTGATCCCTAACTATTTTGTTGTCCCTTTCGAACCTCTTCTTAAAGTCATCATCTGATTATTTGGCTTTTTAAGATATAGAAGTGGTAAGAGGAGTTGTTAGAGGTTGAGACACTTCTGATTCTTTAGGTTGAACCTCTTGATGCCGAACATAGTCCACTTTTAATTGTTTAAAAAGAATTAATAACTTTTATGACCATCTCCTGTAGTTTGGTCCATCAAGTGGTTCAAGTTTGGAGAGATCAGGAAGTAACTTGTTTGGAGGAAAAGGCATTGAAAATTTTGCTTCCAAAATATTGGAAATAGCCAAAATAAATCTACAGATTAAGTGCTGAAGCTGTGTCGTGCAAGACCCACTGCCTTTGAAAGCAAATTTCAACACAACTGAGGTGCAATCGACATTGTCATTCGCTCCCCAAGGTTAACACAACTTGCGTCCAACACATGTACACAAGAGTGAAGCTAGGAACAACGAACTATATGGTGCTCAGGAAAGTAAAGAACTGAAATACTCTGTTGTATTTTTTTTTCATTTTGAAAAATCTAAAGAAATAAAGAGAAATCCTTGTTTTTGGAAAAATATATCAAATAAGAAAATAGTTGTTGGTGGGTCGTTGAATTCTAAAAGTTAATAAAATTTTAAGAAAGACCAAGTCTAAAGAAAGGTGGAAGTCATGTTATAATCCTGCAACCATTTTCCAATAATATGTAGCCAAAAAATTATTATTAATTATGTAACACACAACTAGGATTGCCAAGTATCCCAACTTTATGAATGATACTTATAACAGGATGATAGAAAAAGTAACTACAAATTAAAAAGAAAAATAAACACATTACTAGAAACAAAATATGTCTTCTTAATGTTTCAAAGTACATATATCTTAACAATTTAATTTTTGTTGATTCTCAGTCATCTCACACTTGAATTCTTATATCTACAACAAAGCTTCAAGTATTGTGCAGTACATATGACATCAATGGAACAAAATCCACCAAATCCAACAATTTTATTATTGTTCATATTTTCCGTTGTTATTAATTTGGCCGAATAAGGACAAGCAACTATGGAATTTTACATAATGCTGCAGTTGGTTAAAATGGTTGTTGCTGAAGCAAACAATGACAACCAGTTTTTAAACTGCAAGAAAAACAACATATATCAGAGAAGTAGTAGTATAAAAGAAAATTTTGATTGTAAAATACTGTTTTATTATATCTATAATTAATTAAAGCAACATTTTCTCCATATTTTTAGCAAAAATTATATGAAAAAATTGATATTTGAAAGATATAAAATTGAATATTGGTAATTACATTTTTATAATTTTAAAAAATCATCTTTGGCAATTTAATGGATTTTAATTTAATCTTACTGTTTGTGCCCGATTGTAAGGAACAATTGCTCCATGCATGGAAGTTGCTGGTTGTGCTTGCGCATATGAAACATTGTAATTGGTTGTCTGCATCAAATAAAAGAAATTGTTAAAACAAAATCAAATGTCAACCAAAACACCTCTTCAAGCAATTTCATTTATTTCAAGTAGACCTTGAAAGTCCTGTTGTTGGGTCAGGTCTATATTGTATTAATTCGTGTAACTCTAACAAGTAATAAAAGGGTCAATTTATTCGTGATCTTAATTTTTTTAACACATTATACAAACTCAATCCATCGAATTTTGTGTAATGTTGTGTCATGTTATAGTGTTAATTTTTCTAGGTATATTAAAATCTGTAAGGTTTCATAATTTACTTCTCATGAGTTAAACGTCTATTTGCTCATATTTCGATTAGAAAGATAATTTTGTTTTATTTTTATTCACGTAAGAATAAGCACTATGATTCATATTTCAAATAAACATGAATTTAACATGAAACATTAGGTTATTTATAATTTCCACTAAAAAACTATATATAGTCACACAATATAATTTTTACATACATTTTGGACATACTTGTTTAACAAAATTTTTAATGGGTCATAAACGAGTCTACCCATTTATGACTATAACTCATTAACATCTTACATAAACTCATTTAATTTTGTATCGTTAAGTATTGTCGTGTCGTGTCAAGTTTTTTGCTAGGCCTAATTTCAAGTCTGGTTAACTAAGTTGAATATTTATCATGAAAACAAAATAAAATAAATGCACAACTAAATCTAATCATGAAATCTTGGACAATTTTTTTTCTTTTAGAGGGAGAAAACATTTCTAATTTAAAGACTAAAAATTTTATTGTGTGATTCTTTTCAATCATATAAAAGTGAACCATTTGTATCTCAAAAGTACTTTATATTTTTACCAAGGTAAAGTAACTACTTAGTTTGTGCATGAACTTCATAATTGTTAGTATCAATATAAAGAAGTCATCAAATTATGCAATGGTTAAGCAAACACTTATTGTTAGGTTGAATTGATTTCTTAAAGAGATTTAGAGTCATTAGATGTATAGGTTTAGTTAAATGCTCTATTTGGTCAGCAAAGTTAAATAACTAGAGTTAAACTAGGGTTTTGTGTGGGGCCTGGTGTAAACTTACATATACTAACTTTTACTTTTCTCTTGTAAGTCTTTTGGTGGCTGATAAATGATAAACTAGTTCTCTAGCCATGGATATAGGTCGCATCAACTAAAGCACATAAATTCTTGTGTGTTCTCATGTTTCCAAAATATCTTCTATCTCTAAATTTCTTAGCAAATGGTATCGGAGTTGTTAGTGTAAGCATTATCCCCAAACATTTTCTATAGACTACATTCATAGTTAAGACATTTTATTCTATCTTTTTATTATTTCTATGCATAGAGATTGAAAGAAATCCATGATTGAGTATCTTGATGCTTAAGCTAGCATATGTGAGGAATATATTTGTACCTTGAAGAGAGAGATTCCATTCTAAATATCTCAAGTTGGTCCCTACTATGGGAATAGTAAATGAATTAAGATTAGGATACTCTTTCTGACTTATTGGTTTTGGTCCTACAGAACACAGGGACATGAGATGTCATTTAAAAATCATGGATGCATGTTTAGGACATAGTTTTAAGATTAGATCTAAGAATGAGAACACTACATGGTTTGAGACCAAAAGCAGTTCTCATGTGCAAGTCTTACATCAGAGTTCTTAGACAGGAAATCTCTATGAAACTATAGATAGATTTTTGTAGATCTTAGTTGTAGGTTTTTAGGCTCATGATTGTTATGTTTACTTTTAAGCACGTTATATATGTGTTATGTATGGATGAATCCTGAGAAATAGTAAGTCATTAGTTGCCTTCCTGATTTGAACCACATTAAAAATCTCAAACTTTGGTGACGTACACTAGGAGTCCTAGTTACACACTTCTTTCTTGATGAAGCAAAGGTTGTGAATGTGTGTTTGACTTAACATGTGACGGTATGGTTGGTCCTCGGAAACATAAAATGGGCTTTTGTGTTTCACACTTAATCGTGTTAGTCCATTTGACGCAAGAGTCATGTATCAGACACGATTGGGTGTTTCCTACCTAAGTAGCTTAACCTCTAAGTGTATAAGCTTAGCTTGACTAGGGTGTGTTACGAAAAGTGGATCTTAACCCACAAGAATCAATAACAATAAATTATTTAAGGGGATGTCAATTCGATTTGTGGGATTGTTAACTAATGTAGTTGATCTTTATTCTATAGGTTGAAAATTGACACAACTAATATGAATTATTTCTTACTATGAATGCTCCTTAAAAGGGAAAAAATAGTTAAACAATATAGACTATTCTTAAAATTTGAGAAAGCTTCTCAAAAGTGAGGTAAAGTTATATGTGTTGAACAAACACTTACGTCAAAATATGTGAGGAACTTCACTGCCATTAAAAGGGAAACCTTTGAGAAAATATGGAGTGGCTCTACTAATGTGACCTAACATATATTGGCCCAATAGTGCCCAAATTGCGAAGGCAATTCATGGACCTAGAAGCATATGGGATTACTTTAAAAGAATGCTCTAAGAATAAAGAGGTCAATGAACTTGGTAAAGAAAAAATCATAGTTACACCTAGTGGGAGAAAATCTCCAATTCAAGCCAAAGCTTAAAAGGAAGGGAAAAAGGGAAGAGAAACTTAAAACCCATGGGTCGTAAGCCCAATGGGAATATAATAAAAAATCCAACTCCTCCTAAGGCAAGTGAGCCAAAGATCAAATTAAGTGAGAGTACTTGATTCCATTACAACCAAATCGACCATTAGAGGAAGAACTGCGAGCTTTGCTAAGAAGAGTAAAAGAGGAAGACCAAGGCATCTAGTTTAAGTATTTAAGTTACAGTTTACCATTTTAATATTTGATACTAGTTGTGGATTGTTCTGCCATTTGCCTGGAAAATGTGTAGGTACATAGAAATAGGTTATTGCTTAAAGAAAGGATGAGCCTCTTCATCAAGATTAAGAGCATATGGAGTCTCTTATTAGTCATCCTCTTCGAGATTTTTAGATTCTAAAGTATGAATAATGTTTAAAGTTGACCTAGGGTCAAACATTATTACTATTTTATAATTTATATATATTTGATGGATTTTGATATTGCTATATTTATAGTAGTTATGCAATTTTCTATTATATCCCAATTTATCTAAGTAATTTGTTAAATTGAGATTATGAAACTATTTATCTAGTACATATGAAACTAAACATATGATAAAGACTTCTTACAAGTGTTTTAGACATATGAGCTAAGTTTATATAGAGAAAGATAATTATAAAAGTTGCCCAGTACATATAGACAAAAAAAAGTGTACATCATTACATTAAGCAAGGAGTGTTTGATCAATATAAGAGCTATCTTTATATGAAAAAAATGAGCAACTAAGTAAAGTGACTTAATAAGTCTTATACATGTAAATGTATGTTGATAGATTAAGTGTACTAAATCAAGGATATTTAAATCAAGGTTTAAAAACCATAAAGGTATGGTTCAACCTTATAGCTCATTTATCTTGGAATATAGTTATTTGAGTTATAATCATTTGTGTTATGTGTCCAAAAAGTGAAATGAATTATATGACATACTTAATGATAAATCAAACAATCTTCATAAATTGACATTCTTCATTGCACTAAAGGATTTTAATTATGCTCATGTTTATTGGTTTTACTCTTACTTGTTTTGATTTCTTACTTTTTAATGAATGTAAAAAAGGGGTAGAAACATGAGGAAATTGAGATTATGAATGTGAAATGTGGAATTAATGAGATTCTAAATTGGTATGAATTAAATTGATTGAACATACACATTGAGAAAAGAGAGCTTATATTGAGGGGTAGTTTGGATTATATTTAATTGGTTTGAGTTTGTGTGCCTTTTGGTTACTAAAACTTTAGGCAAGGTTCAACCTTAATCTATAAAGTTGCATTTGTTTTGAGTTTGTGCTTTCATATTTTTATCAATTTCATGAGTTTTTTGTCATTATTAAAAAGGGAGAGATGGTTGGACCAATAGTGGCAAACATTAAATCCTTTCTATATTTTGATAATGGTTTAAATCTATGAACTTGATAAAAACCCTTTTAGGATAAATCATACTTAATTGGTTGATGAATGTTGGATGCAAACCAAGTGAATTGGTCAAAGATGTTCTGGAACTGTGTTCTTGTGTTATTAATTCACTTGTGCAAGAAGTTGTGTATACATCGTATATTCTCTTTCTTAGAACAACTAGCTTACTTTGTTGAGTGTTCTAGAATAGTTCAATATTTCTTTGTAAGGTAGGATTTGAGTTGTAAGACAAATCAAAGTATAAGGAGGCTTGAGCCAGAAATGAAGCATGTAAAGAAGTTCTCACTAAGCTTGAAAGTGAGGTAATAGTAAGAGTTTGCCAAAATTCTTAGTGGGAGCTTAGGTAGTGGACATAGATATTAAGGTTGAACCATTGTATATTGTGTTTTCTTGTTCAATTGTTCTTATTCTATGAAAAAAGTTCAAAGTATCAATGGCTCTATTCAACCCTCCTACTTTAGAGCTATTTATGGTTTTACAATTAGTATCAGAACAAGACTCTTGTTAAAGGCTTAACATCCTAGAGACGATCCAAGAATAGCACAAAACTATGGTTCAGATATTGGAGTGAACCCTAACTGTCCCCCATTGTTCAGCGGCACGAATTATTGATCATGAAAGAATCAAATGAAGATTCAACTTATGTGCGAAGGTATCAAGCATTGGAAAGCTATCATCCATGGATCTTTTGTTTTGAAGAAAGAAAGTGTCAAATTGGAAGACGAATTGGACTATAGTGATGATGATTGTGAAAAAATCTATGTCAATGCCAAAAAAATGAAGTTGTTTCTACGTGCTCTTTCTCTGGATGAGAAAAATTGAATTGGATATTTTACAAGTGCCAAAGACGTGTGTAAAGGCTTAGAGTTACTTATGAAGGTACTAGTAAAGTTAGGAAAACTAGGATCAATATGCTTCTTCACAAATATGAGATGTTCACTATAAAGGATGGAGAATCTATCATAATTCTTGATCACTTCGGTGAAATCATGAATGGGTTGAGTAGCCTTGGAAAACCCTTGAGTGATAGTGAGCAAGTTAAGAAGATCCTAAGATCTTTACCTAAAGAATGGGATTCTGAAGTAACAAAAATTATGAAGTCCAAAGGCCTCAACACTCTCGAATTCAATGCTCTTGCCGGGTCATTGATTAACTATGAAATCATCCTAAAGTCAAGAGGAGGAAGGTTAAGGTTTAAAGAGAAAATAATAGATTAAAAGAATGCACTTTTTCATAAGAAGATAATGAAGATGAAGGTCATGATGGAAAAGAAAAGGATGAGGAATTGGCTCTATATTCAAAAAACTTGAGAAAGTTTAAGAATTTAATGAGTTTAAAAAGAAAGGAGCTTAGAGGTAATGTAACATCCCGAGAAATTTTCATCTTAAAATTATAAAAAATAAATGTTTAAATATAAAAATATAAATGATGGAATTGTTGAATAAAAATAGATAAGGCATATTAAAAATAATGAGTGATATGTGTAGGTTCTGATTCAGATGAACACATATGAACGTGACCATAATCTAAAATGAACACAATTGAACATGGTTGTAAAGTACATGTGGTGGAGGCAAAAGTACGCGTAGTTCACATGCCACCACTTGTAGTATGTTGTGTGCTTGAAAAAAATATAAACCGAACAATTGAGATTGCCACAGAAACCTCCTTATACCTTATTTTCTTTCTAGAGCAAAGAGAAGCAGGGGGAACTGAGGAAAACTTTAGATTTGAGCAAAGAAAGTGATTTGGGGTTTGATTTCTTGCCTAGGTTGATTAAGGTAAGATGATAGCAAAGTGGTATGGTTTATTTAAGGTTGTTGTTAGGATGTTTGTTGGGTTATATGATTGTTCTATGATAATTCCTTGGCTGGGAATGATGAATATAAACTTAAATTAATGGCTTGCATATGAGGAATATGTTAGGATGTTTTTTATGGTGCAAACTTGATGAAAAGAATGTGAAATCAAGGAAATAATTTAGGGTTGACAAAGGGTTTACTGCTGGAATTGTAAACCTTAGTAATTACATGTATTGGATGGAAATTAATGATGAAATGGCATGATTAGGGCTGGAATAAACTTATGTATATGTTGGAATGGAAATATCCTTGAGTGGATGCCATTTTGTGAAGATGAATGATAAGGAAAGAATGATAATTAGTTGACTTTGAGTTGACAAATGTTTAGTTTGATTCTTTTAAGTAAGAATAAATGTGGTAAATGAGTGTTAATGATTTGTATGTTGTGAATTACATACAAGAGGATCTTTATGATTGAGAAGTAATGATTGAGCTGTGTTGGCTTCTAGCTTTTGCTGCTTTTCGAGTATGCTTACATGTAAGTGTCCTTACACTTACAAATGGATTTGTAAATCCTTCCTTTAGGCTTATTTCATTTAGAATTGGCCTATAATGAAATATTGAGTTTGTTAGATTCTAGATGAATCTGAAAATGAGATGTGTTTTGATTATATGTCTTGTTGAAATATGTTTGGTATAAATATGTCTTGATTGACTTATCGTGGTTATTTGATTGATTAATGGTAAGCTTGTATTGCTTACATTGTTAAATGATATTTTTACCTGTGTGGTATGTTTTTGTATGAGATATTCTTTGTGTGAGATATTGATATGTTATCTTATTCTATTGCTGTGTGTTATGAATGTTATTAAAGATAACATGATAAATATGAACCTATGTGGTATTCTTGTGCCTATGTGGATATGATTTGCTCTAGGTGAGTTATGTTGGGTGCGAGAATATGAATGGTATTGATATTGATTATATTCATACATATATCATAAGTCTGTGTGACACGAGCTTGTGTGGCAATATTATTCCTGTGTGGATGAGGACTGTACTGTGTACGGTCCGTATTTACGAGCTTTATGCTCATAGCTGTGTGCTCAGGCTATGTGTCATTCCTTTGCTGTGTGCGATAGAAGATTCCCATTGCTGTGTGTTATGGTGGGCCAAACCAGGGTACATCCTATGTGGATTTGCATTAGCATTTTATATCATACATTTACATTATTATATGTATAATTGTATGATTCTGATCCTGTGTGGATAATTGAACCTGTGTAGTTCGTATATAATATCCTGTGTGGATTATAACTTATGTGGTTTTATTTGCTATCTGGTTTGTCTGTGTGATTTAGAACCTGTGTGGTTCATGAAATGTTGTGTGCTTAAATTAATGAATTCCTGTGTGGATTATCAATAACTGTGTGATATAATTCTTATGTGTTTTATATTGCCTTTGTGGCTATTATGTTTGATTGTGAAATGAAAAGTTGTGTAGTCCTTATTGAACATAGTTGTTGTGTGCTAAACTATGAGATGTCCTGTGTGCTAAAAGAATGTAACTTTATGTGAAACGAATAAGGAATAGCCTATGAAACAATGGAACTAAGGTATAGATTGTTGTGTGCTAATTACCTTAAAATAGAATTTGAATAGGCATTTCTGAGAATAGTACATCCTTGTACTGACCAGCACGTCATCGTGTTGGATATTAAAGTTGAATATGAATGAACTTGGATTTCAATGTAGTATTTGACTATTGGGGATGAAGGAATGAACGCGACCTCGTGTTCATCAGCACGTCTGTGCTAACTAGATCCCTGCACTTCATTTAAACTTAAATTGGGTTTACACTTACTAAGTATATCTTTATACTCATCCCTTTTGTTTGTTTATATGTTGTGCAGGTTTAGCAGGATTGCCGTGAGGAGGATTTTAGCACGTACTTCGCAAACATGGATATTTTGGAAAGGATGTTTTAAAAGAAGTGTATTTATTTTTACATTTCACATTGTATTGTTTAATAACTCTTTTCTATATCCATGTTTATATTGCAATTGATTGGAAAGATTGGATAAATGATTTTACATTTTTTAGATTTGAAATTAAAATCAGGAATGGTTTTGAATATTTGGAAAATAATGTTTTTAATTTTGAGTCTCACAGGTAATGATCACTGTCGAGGAGATTTCCCAGATTCAAGAGAGAATGATGATAGGAAGAGAAATACTAGTGATCAAGGGTGCTTCAAATGTGGGAAAATGGGGCAGTTTTCCAAAGACAACTCCTCTTTTATGAAATTCCAAAATTTCAATGATAAATGCAAGAAGAAAGAGGCCTTAATTGCTATTTGGAGTGACGAGAAAGAGGATGATCAAAATTATGAGAAAAATAATCTAGCACTCATGGCAAGGAGTTGCTCAACTAGTGATAATAAGGATGAGATAAGTATTTCTTCCTTTCATTTTACTAATATTGATAATGAATTATTTGATGATGACTTAAATGAGGCTTATATGACTTTGCAATGTGACATTGAAAAGGTTATGAAGATAAATAAGAGTTTGAAATCAACTAATAAGAAGTTGGTAAATGAGAATGCAAAGTTGAATGAAAAATTGAATGATATGAATGTTGCATACTTGAAAGATGACTTTAGGAACTCTAGAGTGGAGTTGACCATTGATCATGTTGATTTCTTGAAAGAGAATGTGAACTATCCAATGAGATTGATAGGTTAAGAAAAGAATTTTCTTATGTTATTGGTAAATTCATAAGTGGAAAAGAGAAATTTGAAGCGTTACTTTCCTTGCAAAGGTACTCAATTTCAAAACATGGTATAAGTTGTCATCCTTATCAAAGAAAATCATCATTAATAAACAATTTTTCTAAAGAAAGTGATACCAAGACAAGTGAGTCAAAATTACCTTCTTGCACTAGATGTTTGAAAGTTGGTCATATTGCTTATGTTTGTTCTAGTTTGAGAAGAAGTGTTAGAGTAAAGAAGGTTTACGTTGTGAAAGGGACAAGTATTCCTAATATTGTGTTTCTCCCAAAGGACCCAAAGTTTTTTGGGTACCAATGAGATAAAAAATGGTTCATTTTGTAGGTACAACAAAGAATGAAAAATCCACCTAGCTCTTGGTATGTGGATAAGGGTGCTTAAGGCATATGGGTGGAGATAAAAGTCTATTCGTAGAGGTCAAATCCAAAGAATAAGGATTTGTCACTTTTGATGATAATAACAAAAGTACCGACCATTAATAATGTTTCCTTAGTTGATGGTTTGAAACATAAATTGTTAATCATGTCTCAACTTTGTAATATGAATTTTGAGGTAAAATTTGAACCTACTTGTTGTTTAGTTTCTAAGGATAACAAGGTAGCCTTTATTACATTAAGATAAGGAAACGCTTATGTAGTGAATTTGCATGATGACTCCTATTTTAATGAAACGTTTTAATCACCTTGGATGAAAATGCATCTTTGTAGCATAGGAGGCTTGGTCATACACCATTGCCTATAATCTCTAAATTGTCTGAAAATGTTGTTGCTAGAGGCTTGCCAAGAATTAAATTTACAATTACCATCTACGTGAATCTTGTATGAAAGGAAAAAAAGTTAGGGGATCATTTAAAGCCAAGAAAGAAATTTGTACAAATTGGGTACTTGATTTAGTTCACATGGACTTGATTAGACCATCTAGGCATGCTAGCTTGAATGGTAGATTTTATGCACTTATTATTGTGGATGCATTTAACAAGTTTGCTGAGTATTGTAGGTTGGTTAAAAATAAGAAGAATTTGGCAATTATAACGATTAGAATCAACCATGGTGGTGAATTTTAATGTGAGCCATTGGAGCAATTACGTGACAAGTATGCAGTGGAGCACTACTTTTCATCACCAAGGACTCCCAACAAAATGAAGTGGTAGAAAGGAAGAATATAAAGCTCGAGGAGATGATAAGAACTCTGATGAATGAGTATCTACCAAAATTATTTTGAGCAGAGGCAATGAACACTTTATGCCACATAATCAACCTTGTACATCTTAGAAGGGACAAGATGAAGACTCCATATGAGCTTTAGAAAGGTAAGAAACCTAAACTTTCTTACTTTATTCCATATGGGTGTAAAGTCTAAATTCATAATAATGGTAAGGATAATCTAGGGAAGTTTGTTGTAAAATCAAATGATGGCATATTTCTTGGATATTATTTGATTTGTAAAATATATAGAGTGTTCAACAATAGGACTAAAGTGGTAGAATAGAGTATACATGTGAAATTTGATGATATGATCTCGCCCCAAGGAAGGTAGTTGATTTTGATAATGTAGTTACAAAGGAAGATGATAAGATTCAACTAATTTAAGAAAATATAGATGAGATTGAGGTCAAAGATGAAAAAGTTGTAAAGGATCCCATAACTAATAATTGGTTGAATGTGAAGGATCATCCAATGGATCAAGTTATTGAATATGTTAAGAATAAGGTGAGGACAAGGGGAGGAGTCAATAAAGTTATGAATAATTTGATGTTTGTTTCTCTTATTCAGCACAAGAACATTAAAGAAGCACTTGAGGATGAGCATTGGGTGATGGCCATGTAAGAAGAACTTAATCAATTCAAAAGTTTTCAAGTTTGGGAGTTAGTGCCACCACCAAAGGATAAAACCATTGTTGGAGTCAAGTGGGTGAAGAAAATCAATTATGATGAACATGGAGAAACAATGAATATAAGTCTAAATTGGTAGCCCAAGGATTTAACCAAGAAGAAGGACTTGACTATGAGGAGACATTTGCGTTAGTTGCTAAATTAGAGGCAATAAGACTTTTGTGTGCTTTCGTGTCTCACAAAAGAATAAAGCTTCAACAAATGGATGTAAAGAGTGTTTTCTTGAACAGATATATTCAAGAGGAAGTGTATGTGAAGTAGCCCCTCGACTTTGAGGATCATGAGCATCCAAATTATGTTTACAAACTCAACAAGGAATTATATGACTTGAAACAAACTCCAAGAGCTTGGTATGAGTGGTTAAATAATTTTCTTACTCAATATGGATATATTAGAGGTAAAGTAGATAACACCTTATTCATTAGGAAAGTTGATGATTATTTATTGATTTGCTAAATTTATGTTGATGATATTGTTTTTGGTTCTACTAACTCATCTTTGTGCAAAGAATTTAGTGAATTGATGCAAGATGAGTTCGAGATGAGTATAATGGGAGAACTTAAGTTCTACCTAGGACTTCAAATCAAAAAACTCTCTAATGAGATCTTTATACACCAAAGTAAGTATACCAAGGATCTATTGAAAAATTCAACATACAAGGGTGCAAAGGTGCAAAGACACCCATGACATCTAATCTTAAGCTAGGAAAGTATGAAGAAGATGAAGATGTTGATCAAAACTATATAAAGGTATGATCGGATCCCTACTTTAGTTGATCCCTTTTAGACCGAATATCATGTTTGCGACATTCTTGTGTGCTAGGTTTCAATCTTGTCCTAAATCATCACATCGTATTGTTGGTAAAATGATTTTTAGATACATTATTGACACTATTATTCATGGCTTGTGATATCCTAGTTGTTAAAACTTTGACTTGTATACATATAGTGACATAGACCATGGTGATTGTAGGATTGATAGAAAGAGTACAAGTGGTATATCTCATTTTCTAGGCTCGTCCTTGATTTCAAGGGCAAGTAAGAAACAAGTGAGGGTAGCAATTTCCACGCCAAATTTTGAATATGTAGCTGAGGGGAGATTTTGTGCTCAGGTTCTTTGCATAAAGAATCAATTGCTTGATTATGGAATAAATGATTTTAATATTCCTATTTATTAAGATACTACTTGTTGCTTAATACTAGTGCAACAAGCTCAAGTAAAAATCTCATTTTGCATAGTGGAACGAAACACAGAAATTAGGCATCATTTTCTTCGTCATCATCATTTAAAAGAAGATATTTTCCTTAAATATGTACTACCTTAGATCAATTAGTAGATATATTGACTAAGCCACTTAAAGAAGGTTTGTTCAATGATATTAAGCTAAGAATTGGCATGTGTGACTTGAATTCTTTGTGATGAGTGTTGCATTTTATGTCATTTTCATTGCATCTTATTTGCATACTCACTTACAACAAAATCGGCCTTTTAGTACACTTTGCACTCGAGTTATTAGTCATTCTGCACTAAGCTTGGATAGATTACGACTGTGTTGAAATCTAGTCGAGTGAAGAGTTATTGGTCGAGTAACCCTAGAAGTGTTACTCGAGTAAGGAATTTTTTGGTAGACTAAAAAGGAATCAAGTCAAGTGGGACTCAAGGACACTGTAGCATTTTTCCTTTTGGAATCAGGTTTGATCAATCTACTCGAGTGGTAAGATTTTTGATTGACTAAAACATCTGTTTGAGTAAAAATGGACCTATTCGAGTCCTAATTATGGTCAGTAGCTTCTAGAAGGATTTTGCTACTTGTCTACTCGAGTGGAATTATGTTGGTCAACCAAAAGGAAAAATTCTGGTGGACTAAAGAATTTTCTAGTTGACTAAAATTGGTTTAGACCCAAAAAATGAACGACATTCTCACTTTCCCTCTTACTCTAAAACATGCAAAACCTCAATTCCCTCAACCCCTTTTCCTCTCAAACCCCAAATTCTTCTCTTCAACCTTCAAATCCTCACAAAAACACAAAACCCACTAACCAATTAATACAAATCATCCATTTTATCTCTTTAAACCTCATCAAACCCGTTCAGTCAAGGTCATTCCTCCAAAAACCTAGTTTCCTAATTTCCTCCTTCTCTTATCAAATGTCTAGAGGAAACTCTCAAAGTGACACTAAGGAACATTCCATATGAAAGAGGTCTTGTCAAGGGACTCACAATGTGAAAGGGTTGTCCTCAAAGAAAGGTACCTTAGTCGGAGAAAGAAGGGTTCTCTCTTAATTCACTCACATTGGCAAGTACGTGTACTCATAGGTACTTAGGTATGAAACCCTCATTCTGATTATGAAGTTTCATTGGTATGTATGAGGATTTAGTTAGAGAGTTCTATGCTAACTTGCATGTGGTTATGGAATGAATTAATGACATCCTCGTATGATTATTTCGTATAGGAAACAATTCAAGGACATTGGATCAGAGTTGAGCCTGAGGCCGACTTCGCGACTTTTGCGATGTAAGTGCTGTTTACACTTACTATTGTATGTCTTGTATCTGTATGGTTAATTCATACTTGATAATGATGCAAATGAGTTAAGATGGTAGCCTAAATGTGTCTTAAATGGACATGGTTGCTATGAGTGCTATGTTTGAGCTTTCTTATTATCTTATGATCTTGTGAGTTATTATATGATTTCCTTAGTGAGCTTTGATGTTATTGATTATATGTTTACATATATATATCTCATGTGGAATTGATTGGCTTATTTATGTGTTAGTGTAAGCCCTAGCCCAATACATTGTTTGTAACTTTTATTATTGAGTAATAAAATTATGAGGCATTATTTTATCATTTTATATATTGACTTGTGGTATGTGTTTGATAAAATATCCAAGAATGTTAATTAAGCGCTTGAGGTATCAAGGTTGAGGACCTTGATAGTAGAACTTGGAAGTTATGAGTTTAACATTCTCAACATCCCTAGTTGCTTGTTTCTATGGGAATAGAAATAAATTAAGACTAGTATGTACTTTGTAGGTGATCATCATGTTCTATGGGTCACAAATATTTGGGATATCTAGCAAAGTGCATAGGTACAATGTAGAACATTATATCTGGAGAGTGATCACTCTTTGCAATGTCAAATATTATCCTTAGACTGAAAATCAGTATGACTCTTGTTGTGATTTTTAGTGTTCTTTGACATACGTCTAACGTGACTGTAAAAGGTTGACAAGTATGAGTATGATTGTGTATGATAAGAATCATAAGTAAGAGCATGATGAAAATGAGAACATATATCATTGGCCGCTTGATAGACAAGATTGGGAAGAGTGTGACCGCACCCGAATGAAATGATTAGGTCATTTACTCAAACTTATCAATTTTTTCATAGAGATCAACAAAAGTGATTTAGCACAAAGTAAGGGTGTTTGGGACATGCCTTATGCTAATCATGATATCGGAGGACAAAGGGATGTATTTGAAATGCAGTAGGGCTGTTGACACTGCTCGTCACCTATTTAATTTAGGATGATCATAGTGTCTTACTAGAGACCGCCTATGATTTATGAGTTATTAAACTCATTACCTTTATTAAATAGTCCTACAAATCGCGCATGGATGACGAAAAATCATAAAGGGTATTTTAGGTTTTTCACCTTAGGTCAAAATCCGGCTGTTGGGCCGAATCGGGCATTTGGGCCAATTTTGGTAATTGGGCCCAATATGGATGGGAAATATTATTTCTTACATAAGTTTAGGACAAAGATTATTTATTAAATATGATGTCTTAAGTGAAAATATGTAAGAAGATAAATGAGAGAAAATTTAGGAAGTTTGTCTTAAATTAAGATAAGATAAATGTGGGATAAATTAAAATAAAAATTCTTGTTAATTATCCACATATAATCAAAGTTTTGGAGGGTTATTTTAGAAGTAATTTTGTTTTAATTAAAGACTTAGCAAAGTCCTAATGGCATTAGGATTGTTAAGTAATTTAATCTTACAAAACTCTTCTTTATAAATACAACTAAAACCTAGTCTTTTTCAAGAGAGTCAGCCGTCCCCCTCCATACATTCCTAAAGATGTGATTTTTCCACTAAAGATTAGAGATATTTTTAGGTTTTTCTCAAGAGAGAAAGTGAGAACAAGAGGCTGGTCATAGAAGTGATCAACGTGGTGCTTTTTCTTTCACAAGATTCTCATCCGATTGACAAGAACAATGTGAGTCGATTTACTCTTTGTGCTAGTACACATTTCCGTCTAATCTGTGTGTTAGTTTTTTTTACAGGAATCACGTTTGGGGTTCTCTTATGGTGTCACAAAGGTCGTCTCAGAGTATTCTAAGGCGGTAGTTAACTGTTCTCTTCTTTATAAATACAACTAAAACCTATTCTTTTTTCAAGAGAGTTAGCCATCCCCCTCCATACACTCCCAAAGCCGTGAGTTTTCCACTAAAGATCAGAGAGATTTTTGGATTTTCTCAAGAGAGAAAGTGAGAATAAGAGGTTGTTCATAGGAGTGATCAACGTGGTGCTTTTTCTTTCACAAGATTGTCATCCGATTGACAAGAACAAGGTGATTTGATTTACTCTTTCTGCTAATACACATTTGGTGTGTTAGTTTTGTAGAGGAATCACGTTTGGGGTTCTCTTACGGTGTCACTAAGCTGAGCACGGGGTCCTAGTCTTTACAACTTTTCCAGATTTCATAAGCACGAAACGTGCTATTCAGATTGGCCTCCAGCACGAGGACGTGCTAGTCAGTAAGAGGGCATGTTGAGCTACTGTTCTACATTTTAAATTTTGTTCATTTCTAATTCATAGCAAATAAGTTCTGTTTTCATTCAAGGATAGCCATCAGCTTCCATTTACCATATAAACAGTGTTTTGACACTAAAAACACATATTCACACTTGCTTGCAACATATGCATAATAAACATAAGCATAAGAACCAAAACATCTCAATCTCAAATACACATCTCATATCAGTCAATCCAGCATTCATAAGTCACAAAGCAAGAATGAAACATGCTAATTATGAATGCTATTCAGGTGCATGTGAATGGCTATGTAATATCATGCAAAATGCCCTGGGGTTTCTTTCTTTTATCTTTTTATCTTTTTTTTTCTCTCATTTATTCGGTCCTAGACCGGCGTAAAAAATCCATCTAGAAAATCATCCGTCCCTTACCAGCATCAAACCCAGTTAGGCATCGAGCCTAGCTCGGAATAATCCTCACGCCCGACCTAGGATATCGGCCCAGTGTCACTCAAACCATGCAACACAATGAATGAGCAATGCATTCAATGGCCAAATCAAATCTCATCTCAATGTATGCTCATCAAAGTCATAAAGCAATCATATGCTTTTCAATAATCAACAAGACATCAACCAAATATGAATATGATGTCAAACAAGGAAAATAGCCAAATGAGCATACCAAATCATATCCCAATCTTAATATCATCAAACCATATCTCAATCAAATCATGCTCATAATAAATCACACCATGAAGAATCATATCAAGCTTCATAAGTTCATTAGAACATAATTACGAGCATTTATTAATTGTTCTTATATTTAAGCTTTTAAGCTTCTTAAATATTCTTTCAACTTTTTTAAGAACATTTAAGTTCCTAATTAACATAATACGTATAAAAAAATTACGAGACTTACTTTAATAAGCGTAGGAACACTTACAAATTACGAATTCACTTACAAAAAAATAGGAATCAACTACCTCGAATAACGTGCAAAGTTGGCGTCTGGCTCTAACTTTGATCCAATTCACGTCTAGATCCTCCTAGACAAAACAAGTACATGGAGGCGGTTAACCACTTAGTTTTAACTTAGTAACACAACCCCCTAAGTTCATTCTTTCAATCCACAACAACCTTTTCAACCTCTCAAGCTTCTAAGCTCATTCTTATCATACTTTCAATGCTCTAAAACATTCTAAAGCAAATAACAACTCTTAAGTCATTAACTATCATGTTTCCAGCAACTAAACTCAACCCTAACCAACAACACATAAAGTTCAGCAAACATGAAATCTCTATAATTCACTAATACATGAAGATCACTTACCTTAGTTGACTTTTGCTGGGAGCTTGCAAAAGAATAGGTTCTTTCTTTCTTATTTACTTCCTTCCTACTGAAACTAGGGTTTCCACATGTCTCCTGCTTGCTTTTCTTAATATCTTCTCTGCTTGTAAGTGAAAGAGTTACAAAACAAAACTACTTGATAAATCCTAGCTGACACGAACTCAAACACAGGTCGTGCTCGTGCCGGTCATTCTTAGCACGTGTTTCTATTTAGTCGTCCACGATCTCATTCTGTATAAATTCGACACAAGGGTGTGCCAATATTCTAGGATGAGCACGAGGTCGTGCTGATCCTCAGCTATGAGCACGAGGGTGTGCTCTTAGACCGTGCTGCCTGCTGTTTTTCTGAATTCTTTCTAAATCGATCTAATTCGATCCCGTTTTAAACTATTTTTCATTTATTTTAATTCCTATAATTTTCAAGAAGTTAAAAATCTCCCCCATTTAGGAAATTTCGTTCCCAAATTTAAAACGGATCAAATCGCAAGGAAACCTAAGTATGATATCTTTTAGAGTTTACTTACCATTCCTATATTTCTCAATATATAGCAAAACAGCAGTACCATCTGACTCGTAATGTAAAAATATACCCGTAATATATATATCGTAACCCTCCGAACTCGTTTCATCATTTCTCAAAGCTTATTCCTTCATAATCAAAATCAAACCATGTTAACTCTCTTACTTAACTTGCAATCATAACACAACTCATCAACATATCATAACATCTAATATCGAAATTTAAAAACAGAAAATGCTCTGTCGTGGAGTTTGGAAATAGATATGGATACTGTCGTATCATATCCGACTCAACCTCCCAAGTAGCTTCTTTTGATGAATGAAAACTTCACTTCACTAAAACCATAGGAATCTCACGATTCTGAAGTTGTCTCAACTATGAAATTTCACATAATGCTGCAGTTGGTTAAAATGGCTGTTGCTGAACCAAACAATGACAACCAGTTACCAGCCTACAGAAAAAACAATAAATATTAGAGAATTAGTGGTATAAAAAAGTAAAATATAATGGTCAAATACTGTTTTATTATATCTATAATAAATTAAAGCAACATTTTTTCCATATTTTTAGCAAAAAATTATATGAAAACTGATATTTGAAAGATAGACAGTTGAATATTGGTAAATACATTTTTATAATTTAAAAAAAGCATCATTGGTAATTTACTGAATTTTAATTTAATCTTACTCTTTGTAGGCGATTGTAAGGAATAATTACTGTAGACACACTAGTTGTTGGTTGTTCTTGAGCATGTGAAGCATTGTAGCTGGTTGTCTGAATCAAATAAAGGAAATTGTTAAAACAAAATCAAATGTCAACCAAAACACCTCTTCAACCAATTTCATTTATTTCAAGTAGACCTTGCAAGTCTTGTTGTTGGGTTAGGCTTATATTGCATTAATTCATATAACTTTAACAGGTCATAAAAGGGTTAATTTATTTGCGACCTTAATTTTTTAACACCTTACACAAACTCAACCCATCGAATTTTGTGTCATGT